>QYTT01086314.1:37446-58528 GCA_006980735.1 Dasypogon diadema
TCTCAAACTAAACCTTACACTTACCAATTAAACCGTACAATTTGGAGTTTTAGTACGTAGTTTAGCACAGCTTGAATCTTTAATATTATACACCATTTTTTACACTTCCTCACATATAGATGCCACTCCATTTGAACAGTGGTATACAAAATGCAATTAATTAAATTTAATAAAAGAAGATAAAATTAAAGATACGAAGTAATTGCATAATTCTAATTAAAACAATTATAAAGGAAATGTATACCTCATTATGTGTATTAAAAATTACTTGCAGAAATTATTATGAGGAGGTTAATCAATAAGTTGAATTGTGAAGCGACATTGAGTTCAAAAATAGGATTTATCCCTCACCCCATCCTTTTCTAAAGAAAACTCTCTCAGCTCATAAAGTAATTTAGAATTAATGCTGAAAATGGTCGTTTTGAAATACGCCTGGGCTCTCAATCGTGTAGTTGTGCACGTTGCGGTAATTGTGCATCCCAAATTGTCTGAAATGTGACTTATTGCTCCACAGAACCCTTTGGTAGTCAGGAGATACTCGAAACATGTCCAGTACCAAGTACACGGTTACCATGCACCTACTGAGAACACGAATGGACGATGGAGCCTTGGTTTTGCCGTCGGAGGACAGGTTCCAGGTACATCATAGCAGTTTTTCGAGCATTTCCATTAGACAAGATATAAAATAAAATGCATTTCTGTACCCAGTCATAAAAGGGGATACCTACGAACTTGCGTTTGCACACTTGTTACGAGAATTCCATTGATCATGCTCCAGTGGTTGTTCCCCTTTGAAGTCGGGGTTGATGAGAGCACATTTTTTAATGCGTGGTCTACAGAATTTTTAATCCAGTCCTTTGCAAAATTCCAGTTAATTTTACAAAGTTGGTTGAATTTTAAAAGTAATCATGAAAATCGAGTAGAAAATTTTTTTGTTGGAAATCGATGGCATCCGAATTTAGAAAAAAATTTCAAAAATCCGAATGAATAATTTTACGTTGTGCAAAAGAACACCTGAGACATGATGTTTTACAGGTGAGTCCATTCTGTTTCCAAAAATAAAACAGTAGTGCTCAGATTATTTCGTACTGCAGCACATTGGCACCGTAATCACTGATTTAAATTTACATATGTTGGCGGGATTGACATCCATAAATCACGTGGCACAACACCCCCAGTACCTTGTTATCTTTTCTCGTTTATACGGACGAATTTGTATCTGCATGAGAGCAGATGGGGGGTGTAATGTGGCAATTGAAATGGAAATGACACTCAACGACGAATCCATAGATGGCAACTATTTGCATTCTTGCGTCTCCTTACCACATAGAAATTCGAGTTCGCTTTTTTTCTTTTGGATAGGTGGAAAGGAGTAAAAGTCCTGAGTGTAACTAAAGGACTCTATCTGTGAAAACCTTGTCAAGCATGTAAGCATTGAAGATTTCCATAAAGTGTTTGGTACGATTTCTATTTTTTCATAACAACAGGTTGCAAAAGAATCCACAATTTCTCTCACAAATGCACAGGACATAAATATCCTGGGGAATTAGTTGTTTGCCAGAAATCCCGTCAAATGATTGGAATTATTCCCATTATCATGAATATATCGCAATGGTAGAGGTGGCTGCGGCCTTTTGTTTCTAACTCACTGCAACCCACTGGAATTATTTTAATTAATATGATTTACGGCTCATTTCCATTGATTTAAAAGTACCCAGGCTTGAATGTAAAGCCCACTGCAAATCTCGGGCCCACTCAAAATTCACTGAATTGATAAATATAGTTGTTATGCTGTGGCATTAAAACTACTCTACTGCCTGCACTCTGCCAATAGAGACGTACTAGGTACTATCATGGCTTTAGGAGTATCTCGTGCACCGATGAAATAGCGATGGATTTTGTTTTCATGCGGAGCTGATGTAGTAAGCAAGCAAGCTGAAAATCTAAATCCAATTATTAGATATGTCCGCAGTACAACATAGACCATGTGAATGGCAATTTAAGGGATGCTTGCCTCTGGAGGGCTTGAAACTATGTGCTCCCCTCTATGAAATTTTATTATAATTAATTCGCATTCGTTCATTTCAATTTAGATCGACTACAATGTAATCAAACCATCTCTCAGCTCCCTGGAATTTTACGAACATTACAATTATGATAGCACCTCTTCACATAGATACAAAACTGGATCACTCCAGAAAAGCAGAACTTCGATTAGGTGAGTATTTGGGCCTGAACTACTATCGACCAAATCAACCGAAAACATTTAACGAGTAATTACTAGATCTTACTAGATCTCATACATATCTGGGAACTTCAAGAAGTCCTGGGCGGCACCACCATGTAGATGAGTACAACTGCCCTCCCTTTCAGAGCAAGGACCAACCGCTGAAAACTTATGACTCCCGAGAGTTTCTTCCGAGCCATATGGCGGCGGTTAAGTGAGGCAGGATTGCGACCGATATGTACGCCCAAATACTTTAGGTAACTATCAGTCCACTGGGTATCCAAAGGAGCATCCATGTGCTATTACTTCTTCTTATCTCCTCGGGTCTGGGCTGAACAACACCAAACTTGGTAATTCTGTAGCCCATTTCCTTGAGCTCTGAAAGCATGAGCTCTTGACCTTATTGAGGACTCTCTACTCCACGATTCGACCCTCAGACGGTTGGAAAACAGTTGCGTAGTACCTTCCTTGCACTGGAGTAAGTACCCGATAATGATTTGTGGTACAAGAACTGCGATTTCCTCCATCATCTTCAGAGAGGTATCACTTCAAAGTTTAATTTCTTTGGGTACCACTTTTAGTCATGAGCTCGTGGTTGGCGTGGATGAGAGCTATCTACCTTGACCTTGGGTAACTTAAAGAGCCCAAGAACTTTGGCTTGGTGAAGCCCTGTTTTTCTCTTCAACCTTTTTAAATCTTGGTTTGATCCGTTCTCAGACATTCGCAGGACAATTAGCAGGAGGAATCTCTAGTCGTGCACTCTCGGTTATTTTTGTGAATACAAGCCCTGGTCCCTGGCTGGGAGCTTGCTGTAAGAGCCAATTCATTCCCTTCCTGGCAGCACCAGGAAACTTTCGAAGGGACTTGAAGTCCTTAAGGGGTCCTAGGGTAGTAATCTCCTGATTAAATTTGCTCGGGCCCGGTAATAATATTTAATTATTTATTTAATTTAATAATAATAATAATAACACATTCACACTCAAAAGGAATGTTTTGCATAATTGGGGGTGCATAATCTTCTGTTTTTGTTTTTTTTTTGTTAGTTTTGAATCCTTTTTGTAATCGATCGTATGAGCCATGTGTTGGTGTTAGAACAGTCGATTATGTCCGAGTCTGCTCGCCATGATCGGCCTAATTGAAAGCGCAGGGCGGTAGGTATTCGCAGTTCACGGTGCGCATCTTTGAGCACGGTAGTGCCGAAAATTATTAATTTCAAAAAGCTGTGTTAGTTCTCCTTTGGAAACCCTGACTGAATGTAAATACAACATAACAACTAAACTGAAACTTCGTTCCTCCTCTTAAAACAGAAACACGCAATTGTGAAAAATGCGATAATTTCCAAGAAAATTTAATTTTTCGGAAAGAATTTCAATTTCTTCATTATCTTTTACTTCATGTGGATCGTGGATGTCTATCTGCATCACAAAATAAACTTGCACACAAATGCACCTAAATCCTTCCTTAGCTTTCCAGAACACCCCGAGGTGCACATTTTTCATGCAACAGGTGTTTAAAACGTTTCAACATCCCCTTCATCCCGTGTTGCATTTAAGAGAAGAATTCGTAATTTGTCAATTGCTGAGGAAAGTGGATGAAACTACGAACACCAAAGTTTTGTATCCCTAAAATCACATGATTTCCTGAACGTATTCCCACTGCATCAAAAAGAGTTTCACTGGACCCAATGTAACAGTCTCATTTTTAGACGAATGGCGTAGAGCCATGAACAAAGCAGTTAAACGTAACAAAATGGATAAATTAATCATAAGAGAAAATCCTACTGAGAAAAATTACAGGTAATAAATTCCTTCAAATGCACTCCTTTAGGTAAAGTGCTTGGAAACTAAAATAAAGTAAAACTTCTTTCAAATTCAGTTGGAAAAATTCACGGAATTAAGACTTAGTGGATTTGGAGGAGACTTGCCGTGCACCAACAAGAATTGCGCTACGATAACAAAGCGAGTACCTCTGAAATTTGATTTGAAACTAAAAAAAACGAACTAAGAAAGGGGTTTGAATATTTTGGAAATTTATTACGCGGAGAAATATTCGAAAATTTTGGAAACTTATCAATGCGATGGTTTTGAGAACGTTTCTAGTTGACCTAATCTATTGGACCAAACAGTTTCCAAGGCAAAACTAATTGTCCATCAGGAAGTTAGTGCACAATAAACTTTATGAGTTGAGCCCTTATAATATTAACTTGAAACATTTGTTAGGTTAAAATAATTACCAATTCTCTCTGCTGTTTATTAAGGATTGTCCTTTAAGATTAGGAAAGATAAAAAAAGGGGATCTGCACTATCCTGGATAAGCTTCTAATAGAGAAGAAGAGAACTACGGACCCATCTGTTAGTGTAAAATATTGAAGAGGTGAGGGTAAGGTGATCCGCTTGAAATGAAGCAGCCATGAGAAAGACATTAAACTATTTAGAAATTTCTCTGTTAAGCACTGCAGATTCGAATCCTGCTTCGTTGCTTCATGGCACCAGTAACACTTAGGCATGCAAATCTCTGAAGCCTATTCAGCTTGAGATCGACTGTCTTTTGTGTAGACTTTACCCGCCAAGCCAAGATTTCTAAATTGTACCATTAACAGCAAAAACTCTTCTTTCTTTTTTTAATGGATGCTAATATTTTTCTTCTACACTGTGACTTATAACAGAAAGTACCTAGTTTAAAGTGTTATAATCGATGATAGTATAAAAATCTCAGTTTGCAACCAACTCAATGCTTTATAAACATTTGAGCGCACACAATTTTCCGGAACCATCTTATATAATCTCTTATCCTTAGAATTCCCCGACACGTACTAAATATTAAGGAAGATTATCCATCTCTAGTACTAGTGTCCATAAACAATACAAAGTATCCTAAAAATGACAAAACCATCCCATTTAGGGAATTTTCCAAGTCATTCAAGTGGAGCCCTTTCAGCAATAATCGGAGGGATTCCATCATTTTTCACAGGCTGTTCGTATAAATTGCCAAAAAGATCCAACCCTTACACCGAGGAAAGCTTACCTATTACGGGTAAAGTTGTGAGTTCCTGAAATTAATTATTCACCGGCAACACTTAGCTAGAGAACGTGTTCGCCGTTTTTCCATTCTTATCAAAACGTAAGACGTCGACGGATACATTTCCTCCATTTCTTGGCGTTGTGTTGATCCGCAATATAATTTTTCTTTCAATTACCTCCGGCGTCACGTCTGTTCGACCCATAAAAAGAAGTTTACCCAACCATTGTGTTATATTTTGTGTATTTTGCACGATGGTAGACAACGTACAACTAGCAAGACAATGAAGAAGATCCACCACGAGAATACGTTAAATTCATGGTAAGCAGCAGGTGAAATTTAGCTTGTGTCCTCAACGAATTGTAAACAAGAATTAAGGGTAGGATCACACAGCAAATTTTTGGTAAAATTATGAGCAAAACGAGTTTATTTAAAGAATTCAGGATGGCAATGAAGCCTAAAGTCAGAGTCAGATCATGTGTAAAGCATTTTATTTACTCGCAATTTCATTATGTCATGCGGGAGACGGAGCGAGCTTGTTTATGGAGGATTTACATTTTCTGGTTTATAAAGAGGAATAATTGATTTGGACAAATTTTTGTGGATATAGCAGGAATAATTTTTCAAATTAAGAGCAGGAGCATCTTACCTATTCTGCGCTCGATGCGTAATTATCGTCGAAAACCCCTACCGACTTCTTGCAAATTTATTTGGTGCTAAACAGTGGCATTCAGAAGTGCTCCAATTAAATATTTTAACGTAAATATGAAGAAAAATATGTGATAACCAATTATCTTGGTATTAATGATGAAATGCCAAAATCTCAATAATTGATGCGAGGATTTTTGGCATCGAAGGTGTTGTTATGAAGTGCTGGGCGGAGTAATATACATCACATTATACGAAGATCAAACTTTTCCGGAGAAGGTAAATAAATGATTTTCTCTGCCCTCATGAACCACACAAGAAGGATTTCATGTTCCTCTTTCCAAATATGTTATGTTAGTGTAAGACGGTTGTGGTTGATGCGGTGGAATAAGCGGTACGATCTTTGCGTGAGCGATACAAAACATATTGATGCTAATAGTGTGCATAAAAACAAAATAGTTACTCTTTTAAGCCGGTCTATCTGGAAGAAGATAACAGCAAATTATCAACTTTGCATGGAGGATTTCTAGGTAACATAATAATTAATTAATTTATGGGAAAAAAATAGAAAAATAATGGGGAAAGTCTTCGGGGAAGATGCGATGTTTGCTACATTTTATTGATCAAAAAGAAAATGAATGAAGTTGATCCTAAATAAAGCGTAATCAATTATGAAATAAAACAAGATTTATTAGGTTTCTGTACGTCCTATGGTTCCAAAATTATGATACCAGCCAAGGTGGCCATCTCATTTGGTGATCTTTATACCATTGGTGTGATTGTCCATGTTCGAAAGTCACAGTCACATTTAATAAAAATTGCTCGATTGCACAATACAAAGTGCGTAATTTGTTGTTTGTTAAAAGTACTGAATGTCTTATTGATCAACTTCATCTTATTGTTGTTATTACATCATCTTTATTACTATGCGCGATTCAAACCTTAGAAGAATTGAGCTGCTAAACGCTACGAAATTAGGATTAGTATTTTTCACGTTGATTTTAAGCTGCAAAGAGGTCTAAAATGTCTTCTTTATTACCGAATATCCTATGAATAATGGAAAACTTTTGCACAATCTTGATATGAGGTAGAGAGCAAGGATAAACACTAAAATTCTTTCTAAAAAACCCGAAGCAAAAATAGCCGCAAAGATTTAGAAGAAAATAGCCCCAGAGGAAGCACGAAAAACAAAGAGTTCTCTGGTTTTAAGGGTGAAGTATTATTGTAACCTTATCGAAATGAGATGAAAAAAATAAAAATTGTCAGGAATTTCAGTTCTTAAAAACCTTCTCTGTTAGTTCCATCACATGGATCTGAATTTTAAAAGAAAACGAAATTTTATACTCACAAAAACAGGACAATATTTAAGGATACCACCTTCAATTTTTATCACTGATAACAAGGACAATTTATACGTTTTACTAGAACGACTGCTAAAGCTCTTGTTTTATTGCACTGAACTGTTTGAAAAGCACAATATTAAGTTCTACAACGGCTTGTTACAATTAGGTATTAAAATTAAGTCTCTTAAAGACTTTGCCTTCTGAAGAAGGAAGCCAATGCAATGAATTGAAAGCAAACACGACTGGCAAAAATGGCAAGAATGAAAATGGTAAGGGTGAGGAGGGATGTGACCTATAAGACACGTAAAAAGAAAAAAAAACGTCTACACAATTTTATTATATTTTCCTATCACAGCAGCCGCTATAATTCTTTCATCAGATTTTTGGAAGTAATTGACATTGATAAAGGTAAAAAAGTTTTGAGAGTAAAAGCTCTTGCAAAAAGTTTCTTCTTAATGTTTAAGGAACTTCTTGTGTCGTCTTGAAGAAACTCTCAGGTAACATAAATTGGCATTTAACAGCACCTGCAGTTTTTATGAATTTTTTACTGCCTGAGACCCTACGATTTAATCTAGTCCGTGAATAAATTTTTCTAGTAATTTTTTAAGTTGTTTCAAGTTGTAGAGAAAAAGTCCGCTGAACAAAATTGTAACCGACGAGCACTTCAAAGCACTGCAAACCATCTTAATGAAAATAAAAATCAATTTAATTTTTATTATTAGATAAAGGTGGCAAGCAAAAACTACCACTGCTTCTTTTTTAAGTAAAGTAAGAAATGGTTGAGATTCAATTTCTTTGGGGAGCACTACATTGTCTTGCAATAGAATATTAACATGGTGTTTTAATCGAGCCTATCGCAGGTTAAAATAGAAAGTTTGCTGATTTGGGTATCTTGAGAATGTTTCTAAAATTAGCACCTATAGGATGCCCAGGATTGCCCAGAAGGAAAACTCAAACACATATTGCATTCCGTTAAATAGTAAGAAATATGAGTTGAATTTCTAAAAGAATTGAGAAACGTATTAAATTCATCTCAAAAAAATATCTGGTAGATTCAGGTGTAATGCTATTGCCTTTCCCTCTATAATTTTCCAGAAACATTGTAATTAAAGTAATGAAAGAACACAGGTGAAATTCATAAAAAACTTTCCTTGACCCTCCACTCCACAAGACCATACTCAATTGTGTAAAAATCTGTAAACTTTCCCATGGAGATAGCAAATACACACAATTTCACTAATTACCAGGATGAGTTAACAATCCTGTTTTATTTTTTTCACCTCTAGGGTTCTGGAACAGCATGTGGTACTACAAGTGCCTAGATCTTAATTTTATTTGCATGTTCACCTCAAGCAATTAAATCTTTTCATGCTTTCGTTCGTTTTTCCTTACATAGCAGTGCTCAGTAGCATTTTATTTTCATGTTATTGCCACCCGGAGTGGTATATTTTTTTACGGCAATTTTATGTTACAATGAATGTATCTACATGAAATCCCAGATGTGCATAAAATTGAATACAAATAACACAGAGGGTTGTTATAACATTCGAGGACCACGTCGAGGATGGATATAATATTAAAAAAAATAAATAAAGCTATCTCCCGCGGGGGTGGTTTATTAGAGTCGCTAGCCTTGGCCACCGGTACCTGAACTAGGGCCTCAACTAACATCCGAAGTATGAGATGTGGAATAAAAAGCAAGTTAATCTTATTGTTCCACAGAAGGGCTACCCGTGGAATGTCACAACTGCTCTGATTGTGAATGTGAGGGTTCTGATTCGACCTTGACGAAACCATGATTCTTAAATGAAGGCTATGTCCAGTTGTTCCCTGACAAATATCCTGCTAAGTACATCAGATGCTGCTTTTGCGTGATGGATATTTAGCTGGGGACACCTGACGTGGCGCACTTGATCTCTCTTGGATATTATTCGAAAGAGCCGCTAGGGTTAGGTCCTTTGTCCGATTAGTTTTCTGACGACGTGTTTTTTCGTCCTCCTTACGGCTCCCTTTCGGGGTAAGTTTCAGCCTGAGAGACTTCACTTGTTTACTAATAGCAAGTGGCTTTTGTTCACCACGGCTTATCGGCGGAAGGGTGGTAAGTTAAAAATATCAAAATCTGCGTCCTCACTTATCCATTTTATTATCGTCTACCCAGACACTTTTAAATCCTCTTTCTTGGCATCTATATAATCTAGGATGGTTTTGGTTGGAATTTTTGGCTGTTTATGAAGTATCCGGTTAGGACCTTCATCCTCCACCGCTCCATAATTGGGTTCTTCTCAAGTTTCAAGTCCCCTGCGGCCTATTTTAGCCGAGGTGAAAACCAAGAAACCAGACTGGTCACCTGGAATGGTCACCTTAAATGGCCACCTATAATTTCGTCGGATACGGATGAACCATCAACGGTGAGGTCGTTAGGAATTGTTGATAACTGTTTTTCAAGACTGCCTTCCGGCGCATTGTGAGGCAACCTTTTTGATTTTTAGTCCGTTTATAAGAATTCTAGACAACTTTTCATTTGTTCATTTCCATTTGTCGTCCAACGAGCAGCAGGAAATGAGGACCATCTGCAACAGAGATCTGCAAGGAAGGCTAGTTTTAAACTGGAGGGTGCATGTTATGCGAAGTTCGTATACTATAGATTGGGCTTCCTTGCACTATCCATGCAGATCCTTGGCGTATACTGTTCCATCTTAACTTTAGAGGTTGTTTGGTTTGGAACGGGGACGTGTCTAGTATCCATTACCCATGGACCTACCAAGCGAGTTTTTGGCGTGCTAATTTGGGTTTCACCCAAAATAAAATTGTGATATAATACTTTTTTGCCACAAGATCAAAACGACCAACAACTAGGGGACTTTTGATAATAATGAGCTGCCATCATTAGCTGTGAAATTGATTGGGACCAATTCATTTCTGTGTATTCTTCAATAATCTACTAGCTATTCTACAAGTATTTAACGGAATAATCCTAATGAAAAGTCTTCCAATATTACGTGGAGAAGTACCCGGGCTTAGGACGTGTAATTAGAGATCAGCTCCACAAAGCTATACTGTTGTAAACACTTGTTAAGGATGAAGAGCCAATATTTTTTATGTCATGAAGTTCCTGATCTAATTTAAGATTTTGTTTGGAAATGTGGACCAAAATAGTATTGTATCCTTTCCTTAAAATACATTTCAAGCGTGTTATATATTTTATAAACCTTGACCCGAAATTAATTAATAACTTTCCAAGCATACCATGAGATACTTCTGCCCAGAATGTCCGATTCAGTTGGGAATGCTCTCGTTCGAAATTGAGTTTGTCCCCTGACAAATAAAAGTCCCTTTGTGCATTTTTGTGGAAAACTCAACTGCTGATATTTGATTTTAACCTGTATTCCTTGATTGATTTCTTTTGTCCAGGTGTAATTTCTCTTCGATCTTCAGCTCTCTCAACAAGTTTGTAGCATACTTAAATATCCATGAACTGAATCAGATCGTTGCCGCAGATACGGTTGCGCTTATTTGATTGCCCCTTTTTTTAATGTTTAACCATTATTGCACCCTCTTTAAGCAAGTAAGGTAAGCTTTAATTAATTAAAAATATGCACGATAATCAATAGCTTGGGTCAGTATCGATAGTGGTCTGCAATTGCATCACTACATTTATCAAATTTATTATGGTCCATTTGGACCAGGCACAGTTGCATTTGCATTGCAGGCAGCAATTTCTGGATGCTTTGCTCTGGGATCTCAAGTAAGATCTCCATCTAAAATAGTGCATTAGAGAAATTTATGTGAGTGCTCTGTAATCCTTTTCTGTACACGTTTATACCACTTTGCGAAGATTTACAGTTGAGAAAGCCAACTGCATACCATACGAGTGCCTTCTTCGCATTCTAGTACCTTACAGTCAGCAATTATCAAAATTTATTGATAAACTAGCTCAAATTAGAATCTGCAAGAAGAAGTTCGTAGTCAGTAGTAGGATATAATCTTGGGATTAACATTGTTACTGACCTCCTGCTCTCCAGCAAAGAAGGAAGATTTTTTGCTTGTTAAAGAAGGGAGAAAAAAGGAATCCGAGTTAATTATGCAGGCTTGGAATTTTTTCCTTTACCAAAGGAAAGTTTCTGTCGTAGAAGAGCTGCAGCCAGTTCCATCCACGGGATACTGAGAGAAAAATTATTGATGCAGTGTAAAATGGGAAATTCCTAGCTTAATCTGATTAAGAAAAATACTTCTGTGGAATTCCGGAATGGAAATATTGTGAAATCCAATTAGCTTTCATATAATTAGGAATATGAGCGTTAATTACGAAAAAAGTACATCATACAATCTCTTAATTAGGAGAAATTCAAACAGATTTGTGGGGGAATTTATTAGTACTTAATTTTCTGGTAAATAAAGTACGCTAGCATCTATAATACGTACTGGGTTTTTTTTCCTGAATCAATGAGAATAATATTCTCTTGCTTTCTTGGTTTATTGGTGAACTTTGGTGAATCGTAAAACCCTGTCGACATCTGTTTGACGAAGTATTGCAGAATAACAATATTGGTGATGTCTTCCGTTTGAGGAATTTGACTTTAATTTTTCAGATGAAAGCCTTTCTTACTATTAGGCGTTTGAGTTTTGAGATGCTGCTCGAACAAAAAAATTTTGTCTGGTTTGTTTTTAACCTTAAGTAGTCAATAGATGGACTTCCAAGGCAGACTACTAGATCAACTATTGTGTAGCAAATTAAGCCATCTTTATAGGAAGGAATAAAAGCCTGAGCACAGTTTTTTTTTAGTTCAGAGATATGACGATTTTCAAGACCAGAATTTTTCGAGGCCAATAATTTTTAAAACACAAACCATAAGCCACATATATATATATATATAGATCAAATGCCTCTATTCCGTAAACTGAAATTTGAATGTTTTTATTGTATTATAAAATCGTATTTCAAGGACCCTTAGATCTTTCTGGATAGTTAAAAAAAACAAATTCTTAATGTTATTTCCAATTTTTATAGCTGAATAAAAAGGATCCAGCCTGGTACAGTATAAATGCGCAACACTCCGTATAATTAATTCAAGATATTAAAGAGCATTTTCTCAGAGAATGAATTCCATTCACTCCTCTGCATAAATGCGAGCAACCATCACTGTAAAGAAATAAAATTTTATTTTATTTGTAAGCCTATTGATTAAATGAAACAGTGTACTTTATTATTCCGTTCATTCAACAAATCGTTCATCTTTTATTTGTTTGACACGCTGTACTCTGAACATAAGATAAAATTGCTATTCACTTGATGGAGAATTTAATTTAGCATTTTCTCCTCGGAAGAATTAAATTTCAATGTGTTCGTTTCTTGGAAGGAACTGTTTTGAATGCAGGCCTCATTCATAAGCGTAAATAGTTCTGATATTCAATGCAGCAGTAAACATTTCTGTAGCTCCATAGATTCATTTAGCCAGCCTTATACAAATCTCCTTCAGTAATGCGAAATAAAATGCCTTAGAGAAAAATACTTCCTGAACTAAATTGGAATGTCGAATTAAACTATTGGAAAAGAATTTCTTAGAAGCAGTATTTTGCTACTAAGATACATAAGTAGTAAGTATAAAGCACTTTTAGTACTGAGGTATTATTCGAAATACTATCAAAAGAGCTAAAAACTTAAAGGAGCTTAATTCCAAACGAAACATGAAGAGGGCATTTAACGCTGCTTACTCTATAGAAAAAGAACTTCTTTAACAGGACGAAGCACGGGTAAGTTAAGTATATCTTCTTTAAGCTTTGGTTCGTATTCCTGCTCCTGTTCATCAGGTTTTCCATCGCAACTAGGTGGGAAATAAAAACGCCTTTTCATGAAAGAAATTTATTTAACGCAATAATCATTATTATACTACTACATGAGGTGGTTTACTATTAATGTAGAAAACTGGGAGTAATTTGAAAGGACACCTAATGTTATGTGGTATTCAGATTTCGTAGGAAATATTGAAAAAGGGATGCATTACGATTATGTAAGCTATTGCTTTAAATTATTTTTTATTTACTAGTTATATAATGTATATGTATGACTAATTTGAGCATCGCAGTACTATATAAGCCCAGTAGATTAATTTAGATATGTAGTATTTATTTTTTTATGTGTGCTTCATTGTTACTTAGGGGAGGAAGGTAGGAAAGATTACATTCAAAACTCGCACGCATCAGCATTGAGTGAAAAAAAACATAGCTAATATGTAGATTCCCCTTGATATCCCACGAAATAGGAATTCAAGTTATTTGAATCAATTCTACATTTTATTCCCTGCGTTTCCATGTATCCCAATACCATGTAATTTGCCCCAAACCATTTCATCAAGTTGATTTATATTTACTAGATTTCTGGGATTGAATTGGATTGAATTTTCTTGGATTAAATTGCAAACTAAGGTACTCATACTTTTTTTGAACACTGTTAGCTTTGGCTGTCGACAACTATTCCATTTATCGATCTACCCGTTCTTAAAAACCACTTCTAAAAATATTGTAAAATTGACCCATAATTTATGATAACATTGTAGAGTAAGACGTAAAAGTATTGAAAAGTCTCTGGATCCTTGCATTTCGAAATTAAAGACAAATATTTATAATTTGTACAATAATCAATATAGTAGACGGCAAGATATGTACATCTCCTATGCTCAAAAGGGCGCATAAGATTTTTAAATCTCATTTTTATCTAACCGTGGATGTAAAGAAAGTTCACTTCCACTTGAAGAGTGACCTTATACGTATTATAAGTGGCAGGAATAAATTGAAAGGAAACATTAAGGGTGGAATAACTGCAGCTCCTTTTGTAACTTTCACACGGATGAAGTTTTCTTAGTGTGGATTTTCTTAAGTAAAAGTATTAGAATTAATTACTCTGTTTTAACCACTTTATCGCCCAAAAAGTATACAATATAATCTACATTTATAATAAAATCCACAACATTCAAATATCAGCAGGAAAGTGCAAAAAGCGAACATGCAAGTCGTCATATCAGTGTTTTACCATGCAATTGTTTTGTTTTTTTTATAAATGTGTATTTAAATTGAGGAAGCTTTTAAAAATTTTATGTCCTTTTGATTTCGCAGTCAGTATGAGTAATTTATATAGAAAAATTACATTCATTTTTGCATTCCAGTGTTTTTCATAAAACAATTCAGATAAAATCTGTTGGTAGCCAAAAAATTCGGAAGCCATTCCTGATAACGAACCAGAAATCCAGGAAAAATATTGAGTTGATAAATGTGAAAGTAAAACAACGTACAAATATTTTTATCACAGCGGGTTGACAAATAAAAAAGCATCACAGTTGGTGTCATTTGGTAGAGAAGTGCTGTGGGTTTTTAATTTTAAAACATAAATTCGTTATTATTAAATTTCAGCGTAACTATTTGAAAATGTTTTTTATGGCAATTTGTTATGGTTTTCTACTTGACTAAGGTATTTCTGCATTCATATTCAATTTGTATTTTTCAGATTTTTTGCTTCTTCTTGCATACAAATCATTAGAAAGAGAGGATTTTAATTGGAAAAAAGGAATTGGAGATGTTTGCCGCCGATTGGCGGGAAAAGGATTCTGTTTTTAAAATATTATAATCTTCTTGCAAAAGTTCTACGTGATAACTGAAAAAATTACTAATTTACTAAAACAAAACAAGTATAAATAATATAGAAACTATAAATAAAGGGATGGAAAGCCAGCAATATATACTTTCGAATGAGTCCTCATAAGTTGCCTTGGCACGTGCTTGACAGGACTTACAGCGATTTTCAAGAACTAAACAAAACAATAATAATTTTTTACTGGACTGGATATGGTAGTTATGAATTGAAGAGCATGCGTTGTCTGGATATGAATAAATGGATTACGAACCATGCAATATCCTTGGTGAATCAGATTTTAATTAACATTTTTCTGGGAATGAAGAATTAACCTACTTTGTGTAACTATTTGTACAGCTATTTAGCATTTTATCTTTTGAATGACAGTATATATCTTCTGGAAGTTAAGCGTTTGCATAATGTATCTCCTTCCAAGCAAGTTGTATCATTTGAACATATACTCTTGTACATCTCGCAAAATTTACAACATAAAACGTTCCCTAACCAAAAGACACTATGGAAATAGGAAGACATTTCAATTTTGGCGAATAGCACAAATAATTTCCACACGATCCCCATTTTCCACCCCAGTCATTCTGTTAATATCATCAAAGCTTGCCTTATGGACCGCAATCAACAAATTGCGCCGAATGATTTTATTTACTAGTCCCTTAAAAACTCAAGACTTTCTTATCTCACCAGATAACATTGGCATTGGCGCTACATAAGAAAAAATCAAGTGAAAAGGAAACAAAAATATAAATAAAATGAAACGAAACATTACGGGCCAAGGGACTCTCTGACTGCGACAAAAGTAACAGTTGCTGTAAATATTTATTCAGGACAATTTGAGCTGAAATAACACAAAGTTCTTGCGAAAACAGGCGGATTTCTGTAAGGAATCGTGATGAAAAGGGTTAGTTAGAAAGTGGAGACGTACTCGTGTACTTTGCTTTTTTTGCCAGAATTCATGACCTCAGAACAGTAGTTTAAACTTCATCGGTTTCATTCCTTTGAATGCTCCAATACTTCTGCCCTTTCTTAAACGATCTGGAAGGAGAATTTTATCTAAATGCAAAAAAAAGGTTCATGTTCTGTACCCACAGCTAATTTGTACCCCGAAAATTATCATTAGCCGGACGAAAAGGATGTTTCAAAGAACATTTTGCACTTCTTTCTTTTATTTTAGTTTTTTTTGGTCGCTACGTAGAGCACAGTAGTAACGAAAAGGTTTGGTAAGTTTTCTTTCCATGTCACAAAATATGATACATTTTTTGTGTGTACATTTATTTGTAAATTCATTCTTGAAAAGCAAGAATTTATTAAATTATGTAGTTATAGCTTATAGTTATAGCAGAGCCCCATAAATTGTGGTGGAATATGGATGCAGAAAAAGACTGGAGATGAAAATTCGTAAGAATTCCCAGAAACACGCTTGCGGCGAAATACGCCGAGGTGTTGGAGTGGAATCTGAAGCAAAAAGTGAGGAATATTGGAAACTATTGGGTCTTACAACAGTTGAGTGGATCGAAATCGACGTTCAATTGCAACATTTGTTAAAAAACAGATTAGTTTGCATTATTATACTATACAATCTCCTATTAAATTTTGATCCTGATTCGAGAGCTTGAGTTTCAGCTGAACTCAAAGCATATTATGTACTTTTTAATGCAGAAGCGTTAAATCTCGAAGACTGGTAATTTGTTTTATATTTTTTCTTTCGTTTTCATAACGAATATAGAATTCTATAAGTTATCAAGAGAAGAAGAACTAGCGAACCTTAAAGTTTGTATTTCCTACAAATTAATTGTCCAGGATTTCTGGTAATAGATATGTTTACATGGAGATATTTTAATGCCATTGCAGTAATTTTTACATGATCGACTTTCGCCTAACTGAAGGCGGTATCAGTAGAAATATATTTCATACATTCTGTACTTGTCAGAAAATAAAAAAATAAATCTTTCAGAATGTAATAAATTTTAATCGTTCTGTTACGCACAATACAACATGTGTCTACAAGATGAATTCTCACATCGTATAAATATTTACCCGAGTAATAGTAGCCTCCAGATATTATTCATTGGATTCATCCGAGCGTCATCACGACAGCAAATTGTGTAGAAAATAATTGAAACTTGTACGTGAATCATGAATAGAGTGCGTGTAACAAAACATTTCTGACATGTGGGGAGCACACCAATATGCCATCCTCCCCGGAAAATTTATTTCTGTCTGTTTTGAATTTAGAAACGTTTTATTCCCGGATTGTAAATGATCGATGGATGTTATGAATTTGAATTTTTGAATTGTCTATTTGGCTTGCAAATGGATGCAAGAAATCAGTAGACATCCAGAATTGGTTATCTCCTCGGATAGATTTCATTGCTTGAAGCAAGTTTTAGTGGATTAAGCCAAAAGTTTGTTTCCGGTGAGCTTATCGCAATAAAAGTGTATATGAGGGTGAATAATTTGAACACTTTAAGAATATTTCTGTGGGAGACAGATTAAAGTGTAGCAAATCCAAATACTTAATAGCAAACATTCAAAATGGCTGGTGATATCTTTAAAGTGCCCTACTAAGTATTTCCGAGTATGTGTACGAGTCCGTCTTAGAGCAGACACTGTACGTTTTCCTGAGGAAATTGTCTCTGAAAGTTTTATTTGTTCAGTACTAGAATATACTACACATATGTATAGATTCTGTCTGCACTTGTTAGTTCCATTTCCGCACGATTGGCTCGGAGTGGTCACTGACCACTGGCCACTAGCCACCACCTTTTATGGCGATAAAATTGAACTGAATATAATGTGATGGTTGCGGAGAATTGCAAATGTCATTTTGAGTAATTGATGAGCAAGATTGTGTCCTTTTATTTGTTCTGGACTTTTGAGGCAATGAACGGATTTAAAATGTTCCGATTAACTTTAATTTGCTTTATGATGTTCTGAGCATAAACTTGGGATTTAACTTAGAAAAGTAAAAAATTCCATCAATACGTAAGGCTATGCATATCTACACCTATCATTCTTGGACACGAAGGCTTCTACTGTTTTATTACTATGCTCAGTATTTCCCCCCTTTAGAGTAATAGTCGCTGGTCTAATGGGAACACAATCTGTTAATGAGAAACTTATCTGTTCGCTGATGAATGCGTCATCCTTGTTAACTCCCCATTTGGAAGTTATTGTAATGGGGTCTGATTATTCGAATTAGAAAATTTCGACATATCTCCACGTTTCGAAGTCCCTAGAGTCCGAATCCATCGTTTTTAGAGGTATCTCTGTATGTTGTTCTGTTATTCAATTAGAATGCCTGGTATAGGGTGATACATTTGAACATCATCTGAATACACGTAAATATTGACATCTTTCATAAGATTTAAAAGCTCATCAGTGGATTTAAAGTAGAGGACTCAAGAAGAGCTTTGTGGGACACATTTGACTATTGCAAAATGACCAGAATGTTTGTTCTGCATTTTGTTTCGATGGTATTTTACCAAGAGCAGCAGCTTATATAACTTTCAACAGTAGGCGAAAAAGAATTATTATGGAACCTTTAAAGCTTAATAATCCTTAAAAATATGTAAAATTTAAATTAACTCATATCTATGAAGATTCTATTATAAGTTCTTCGTTCGCTTAAGTTGAACAAAATATCAGAAAAAGATTGAAAACTGGTCCAAATTGAACTAAGCTTGTTGGAGTTCAAGCATCTCACTATGATGAGAGCATGTGAGTTAATTACCTCTCGATCTGTCCAAAAGTAATAAATTTTCAGTAATTTCCCAATTATTACTTAAAAAAATTGCATAATTGAGACGAATAAAGTTTGTGGATAGAATCAATTTGATTGCCACAGAGAAGTCATCATAACCCAAGCAGATGTATTCAAATACGGACTATGACGTTATCTAAATATCTGAGATAGACCACGATTCCTTCGAATGTTCTAGCATCAAATTGAAATGCCTAAAAGCAAAAATCCAAGTAAACTCTTCATCGTTTACGTCGTAAGCAAGTTTTAGAATCACAGTCTGTTCAGAAATAATTCGAGATAATTTTCCATTCTGCCCTGCATATAGAAGTTTGTCAGATGCAGAAATTCGATGTACATAAATTGAGAGCAGGCTGTTGGCTATTATGCTCAGTCATGGATATGATGAAAATCTTGGTAAAACGAGTTTTGATGGAAGATGATTACTTCTCAAAGCTACTAAGTGTTATCCTTTTAAATTTGAAAACAATCAGTAATATGTTTATTTTAGTGATAATTTTTTAAGAGATTTCCCAATTTTCTAAGGAGTTTTGGTAAGTTTTTCCAGCATCGGGGATTATAAATCTTTTGTGTAAAAGTCTGATAAATGATTCTTAGATTGTACTCGCCTTTTCTTTCTCGCGCTGTTAACCTTGTCCACTTTTCTTTAATTGATTGTAAATACTGTCAAGCAGTAGTTAAAGTCTGTAGTAGATCATAGCAGTTAATATGTAAACAAAATTTTTAGTTTCGAGTGTTTTACTTTGCTACTTGTACTATTGCAATCTTTTTATTGATTTCTATAAGCACTCGCAGGGTATGTGTTGGTATCCCTCCAATGCTATAAAATTTAAAGTTTCCTCCTTGTAGATCAACAAAACCATTAAACTCCAATTGCAGGGAAATTTAAATTATCAACTTTACTTGTTTATGGACTGCCATAATTAAGAATCTAATAAAACTTAAGCCATAATTTATGCGGGCAGCCTAGGTGAATAAACTTGCTGTAAAAGACTGAGGTACGTATAAAATCTACGTCGATAGCCTGCAGGCAAAAGGCATGGTAATTAGCAAGCTTACTCAAAGGGTATATAGTGAATGAAGTGTTTTCTCTGGCAGCAGATTTATTATATCAGCTGAAAAAACAGAATATGACGGGAAAACTAAAAATACTTGAAGCACTTCGGGTGCAAATCTGACTAAAACTGGGAGACTGCTTGAAGGAAAACCCGCAAACGGAAATTTAATTCGAATTAAGAGCGAAAAATCCCATTTTTATTATTGAATCCATGATGAGCTCGTTGGGAAGCGTCTGAATGCAGTTGACAGCTCTGTGAAGTTCTCGTGTAAGAAAAGAAAGTGGCAACGATGGGGTCCTGAAACAGCTTCTAATTTTAGAATTTCTTTAAAGTTTAATTGAAGAATTTCTGAGTGTAGATGTGTTTGGGCTAGAAAATATTTCCTACAAAGAACTTTCTGTTAAAGCTAATTAAAATAAGGAAATTGCAGTTTCCGTGTCAGATTCACTTTGCAGTGGGTTCGTAAAAATATTCTACCTAACCTACGTAGTAAATGGGACATGTTGTAGCAAATGATGACCAGGGAGCAATATGGAAACTGATGTCAAGGGAACCTATTCCAGCTGAAGCTCTTCTAGTTATTTCCTTACTTTTATGTACCATTAATTTCTATGTGATTTGCAGGAGATAATTTTGCTGCAGGCATATTTGACTGAAAATGACTAATGGAATATAAATTCCCTTAATTAAATATTAGATAGAAATGTAAATTCGAGAAAATCCCACTCAGATGCCTTCAACGTTGGTGATTGCATGAATTGCACAGGAAGGTGCATAGTTAAGTTACTTTGTTAAGGTAAACATAATTCCGAACTTTTTGAAATAAAAGGATGGAAGTAAATTTACGTAAAATAAACATTTAGGTAGGGTACTAATTGCTCTTCTGTGACTTTTATATATATATATAGGCTTCACTCGTCATCCTAGATGATATAAATACCAATTGATAATTATCTACACTTTAAAAGACTTTGAACTTGAAAAATGTACATTATATTAAAAATTACTGATCCATATTATTTTCTGCAAATCTCAATCTGTTGGTCTTGTGTTCTGCATTTAATAATAGCGTAGACAACATTTTAGTTCATATAATGTTTGGATAACGTTTTATAGCACCAGAGATCGTCATACTGGAGACATTCAGCTAAAGTACAAATTCCTCACTTTCCTCGGTTCAAGATTTTGCAAATCATAACAAAATCATAGTAGTAGTAGTTTTATTTTTTTTATTGCTCAGCAGCAGAGAAAATCTGGACTACGGTTATAGTTTTGTTACTCTGTAGAATTAGCTTCATATCTATAAAATATTAAGTCTTATCCAATTTGACTTTTGCATTTTTTAAAACTATTTGAAGTGAAAAATTAACCTCAAGATAAAATTAT
>QYTT01086318.1:28148-38838 GCA_006980735.1 Dasypogon diadema
AAAAGTGATAAACCAAATTTCGTTTGCAAAACATGTAAATGATAAAAGACTTTGCTTAACTCAACCAAAAAATCTGGACTTAATGAAGCAAAATTTTTAAAGGGTAAAAAAATTAATTATAATAGCTCAGTTTTTGTTAACCCACTCGAAACTGAATTTTGTTTAGCAACATTTTTGAGAAAGCTCCATGTAAAAATGCTTTTGCAGCGAGAGAGCTTTTTATCATTGCACACACGTTGTGCGATGCGGTCTCGAATGGGTTAAAAGGTCTACAACTTAAGAAAGGATTTTCGAATCGGCGAACGGAGATCGGACACAAAAATTACCTTTAACACGTTCCCTGCCAGATTTAATCACTGAGAGCAACTCTCTGACATACCTTCAAATTATTTCTGATGTTCTCATGGAAGAGAAACATGTACCGAAAAGGGTACACGTGGCAGGGAACGTGTTAAGTAAAGAATCTAAATTTTCCGAAAATGTCGCTTATCCTATTTTACCTTTAAACCGTCGATATCCATTAACGGAGAATAAAAAGTGGTTTAATACCAGTGCGTCTGTCTGTCCCCACTATAATTCCAGAAAACTAAAATTTACTTCATAAACACATTAGAAACCGGAGACCCACAGTATGAGTCATGATAAAAAGCTCTCTCGCTGCAAAAGTATTTTTGTAAGGAACTTTCTCACGAATTTTTCTAAACAAAATCCGGTTTCGAATGTGTTAAATTTGTGTGGTAATTCGCACATGGGCAACAAACTTTTTGCAGTGTTGCCTTATTAACATTGGTTTCTATTCTATTCTAAAACGAAAACTTTTCTGTTCTTACAAAAGTTATTAAAAGTATTCCAAATGTTATTTAAATGTACAATTTACCTTCATATATATATAACAAAGTTTAGCTTTTTGCTTGCCAGTGTTATGGTGGAGTAAGCTGCGAATTTTTAAGAATAATGAGCCGCGGACGATTCCTTATATACTCATTACTTTTATTTGTTCCCTACATCTAAGGTGTAAATTTCTAGCTCGAAGCGTTCTCGAGTTAACGCATGAACGGACAGATGGACAGACACACGAACAGACAGACAGACAGAAGTACATCTATTAACACGTTTCCTGCCAGATTTAATCACTGAGAGCAACTCTCTCATATACCTTTAAATTACTTTTGATGTTCTCATGGAAGAGAAACATGTACCGAAAAGGGTACACGTGGCAGGGAACGTGTTAAACGTTTTCTTTTCTTCTCTCATTAATGGCAACATAATTTATTTCTCCGCATCATGAATATCGTTTGTGTTACAAACGTTTGCTTAAAGCTATAATACCTTATATTTAGGGCATAAAAATAGAATAAAATTTTGCAGGTTTGTTGATGAAGGATTTTCAATAAAATAATAAAATATACTCAAATGTAGATTAAGAAATGTTTTAATTATTGTAACTTTGTGTATAAAATCTAAAATCTGATGCAAGTGTCTCAGTGTAATTTTCGTTACCAAAATTATTGTCTCAACCATTGGTCTATTATTAAATTGTCCTACTCGTTTGTAGAATCAATTGTCTGCTTAATGAACAGCGGATCTTATAAGTACAAATTATAATAGCGTAAATGACCACCAGTACCAGCGCTGGTATTATTTGATCACCTTCTTGTGTTCTTGTATTTAGGATGATAAATCGTTGTTAGATTGTTGATGTAGACACTTTTCTTTAAGTAGTTGAAAGATAAAAATTTACACCAGTTAAATGAAATGAGCCAGTTAAAATGAATATCACTTAAAATTAACATTTTTACGCGAACTGTATGTGGTTTGTCGCCATCCTGTTGGAAGTACAGTACTACAGTTCAGATATAAATTCGTTTTGCCAGATTACACCATCGTAGAATATTGTTCACGAGTGACAATAACAGCATTTTTATTAATCGTCTGTAAAAAAGAAGGTAGTGATTTTATGAGAGCTACGAAATCGTTCATGGGAGGGTTTTCCGATCCCTATTAATGGCTGTTTTGTTTGTTTACGCCTTAATAACATTTTCCAAGCAGTTCTTCTGTGAATTGGATTTTGTAAGGAAAACTGCGATTTTTTTTATTAAAACTAATACCATAGCATATGCTTAAGATTTCTAATAAAAGAGTATAATAAGCACAAAAACAAGCCACAAATGTAATATACAATGTTTTTCTGCCGACGAAATTACGTTTTACGTAAATAATCTCTTGCCCTTATCACAATGCTAAATTTCTAGGGCATTCTCAAATTACCCAATGAAGGTTTAAATAAGATTTTCACTCAATTATTATTTACAATATTATGAAAATGGTAGAATGCAGGTATTTCAATTGCCGTCTTGCACTACAATCTTTCTCTCCAAATGCGAAATGGTTTCTAATGAATTCTAATAAAAATAAACTAGGTTCGACTGGTCCACCCAGACTGCCAACTTCCCATTTGTCTATTTTGTCTTGCTTTCGAAAGTTTAATTGTTATAAAAAAACACCAATTCAAATTTTTTGCAAAGCTTACGAGGTGTTCATTATGCAATTATGCGTTGAATGAAATTGGTCCGGAGTCGACATAATTGTTTTCTCGATATATTCGAGACAAAAAAAAGTACGCGAACATACGAACGTTTGTACACACGCACAAACAGACATCTCTCCAAAAACCATTAATTCGAGCTCTAAGGACCTCGAAACGTGGAGATATGTCGAAATCTTCAATTCGAAAAATCGGACCCATTATAATAACTTGAAAATGGGTAATTAATTATCTATTTTCTTGCTGTTAAGTACATTATAATATTTTTATTGTAAATATACTACAAATGGTTACAATTCAGATATTTATATATGCCCAGTGGATATACAAAGCTCATTTCAAAGAACTGAATAGTTCATGCAGAAATAATCCCTCACCGCCTTGTCAGATAAAAGCCATTAATTTATGATTATTTTCTTTGAACAAAATTTCTTTGAACAATTTTATGTAATGGTTTTAATTTCAATTACAAAGTGGCCTCATGAACTTCTTGATTACTTGATATCACAGTTAATTATAGCACCCTGGTGCTTTATTACAGCCAATCATCACTTTACTTGAAATTTAAAATTTCACATTTGTGAATTTCAATAGTATCTTGCTTAAACTATTTTTAGGATATAATGTGTGCACATGCATTATTTCGAAATTTATTAAAATGAACTTGGCTCTTTTCAGCCATTTAATGTCGTCCTTGAAAATTGCAATCATATTAATGAATGTTTTATTGTTATTGTTTGTAACCGTTCTGCTTTTAGAATCTGCTCTTTTTTGGTGTCCAATCAAATTTTTAAACCTGATATTCAATCTTGACTAGGGGTAAGTGTTATAGAAGGGCTGTTTCTGCATAGACATACTGAGAACTCTGAAATAGTAACCAAAAAGTTCTCGGCAACTAATTAAAACGATGACGTTTTTTCTGGAAATTTTAATTGCACAACTTTTAATCATTAATTAAAAGTTCATTACGTATTTCAATCACACTCATATTTTGAAGAATGCCCCTTATTTTGTCGCTGCTAAAGTAATATAACCCCTTATCAACATATGTTATAGTTTTGTAGTTTTAATGTCATTAGTAGCGCGGTAATTTATTTTAATGAGGTCCTGGGTTCGGATTTCACCGGAGGTTTTTTGCTATTTACATTGTAAAGGTTAAAAGCTTTAAGTATGAAAACAATTAAGTGATTTACATTTTACCAATAAAATCAAAAAGCTCAATTGCAAGACTTGTAAAAAAAACAGTTGAATGGTCTTGTCTGCGGCTGTGAGAATTATTGGGTCGATCAAGGCTAAATATTTACTTGTTTAAAATTCATCAATTTTTAACAAATAGCAATTAAATCATGTTATTAAAGTGTATAACTTTACTGGGGTCTGAATGTCTTAAACACTGAAATTTCCTTAAACTTCTGGACAAGAAGATAAAAACAAGGTCTCATTCAAAGAACTTCCTCTGCGTTAGCAGCTGGCAACACTTCACATCCAACTTTTATACCAATTATTACTGCCTTGAATTTTTCATCCTTTGCTTGTTTCTTTGCAAGTAACTTTCCGAATTAATTATTTAAAATTGCAAAGAAAAAGTATTTTATACAAGAACAATGTCAATTTACTTTTTTGCCACTGGCTACTTCATCTTGTTGTGCTCTGGACATGCAACTTAAAAGCTTAGAGGGATTGTGAAAATTAAACAACAAAAAGGAGCAGGAATAGGTAGGAGTAGTTATAAAGTGAAATATTTCAAATTCTACTTTTCTGTTGTTCACAGTTTTTATCTAAAATATGTTGAAGTTAAGTTGCACGGCAATCTGCTCCTATTTTTTCATGTATATGTACTTTGTGTTGGAGCTTTACAAAACCCCCGGGATATATACTCTACAAGCCATGAAGTAGAAGTTCTCTACGTGTAGATATAGTCCCTCGAATTCAGTCAAATTACACTGATTCTTATGGACCACACAATGAAACTTTTTGTTCATCACTTGATGCGTAATAACGACTTATATAATATAATTATTTTTACACCAATAGAAAGTAGATATATTAAACTTAAAATTCCTAGAAGACTATTTTTAAGTAGGAAGGATATTTGCGGAGCTACGCCAGTTTAAACTAAAAACATTTCCGTTCTCCCATAAGAATCAGTGCAATTTGATGTGAATTTTGGGACTACACCTCTTAGTCGTTGTGTGTGTTATTTTCTCTGGTTTACGGCTTGTAAGTATATATCCCGGGGGTTTTGAGCTTTGTGATTGCTAGTGACTGTTCTGTCTGTTAAGAACACTGAAAATTATTGTAAAAGGAAATGGGGAATATTACAAAAAGTATTTGAACAAAAATGGTAAGAAATATTAGAATAGCATCAAATTAAATATTAGCCAACCTGGAAAAATTATTTCTGGATTTGGATGGTCGACAAGTTTTCAGAGTGGTAACAAAATTTTTTTATAACTTTCCAACTTATTGAAAAAGAAATTGAAAAAAGTTTTCAGGCGGAATCATTTATTTATAAGGCTAAATATCGTTTGGGAAACAGAATAGAAAGGTTTTCTTCAGTGATACAAATCTTCTTTCTAAAAGGTTCTATACAATATTGGTTTTATTTTTATTATTGGGTTTGATTTATCGAACTAGTGATGACATACGAATCTGTTTTGATCAATAGGCTGCCGAAATGGTTGTTGCTTTTGAAAAAAATTGAATAAAGAATTAATTTTAATAATATAGTATTAAGTTGGCCAACTTTATTCCTTTATTACTATTGATAGTCGCTGCTACCCCATAGGATATAGAGTGCATTTGCATCACATCCCAATATATGTGTCCTCTTGTTGTTCCTATAGCTGCATTATCTCCTGTGGAGGTGATTTATCCTAGTCGATAAATAGAATGGAAAACTGGAAAGCGGAAACAGGATAGAAAATATATCAATCTTTTGCGCAGAAGAGCTGCCAGTGGGATAACACAGCTATTATCATAGATCAACTTACCTTGATTGAGTATGAGGCCTCTTATTCTACTTTGAAGGACTCATGGATCTCGAATGAGAGCCTGAAGCTTGGAGACCTGTTTCCAGGTATCCAGAGTGGAATCTTGCTGTGAGGAATATCTCTAGCCTCTGTTGACTTAGGGCCGATTCCAATCCAGGTCTTCGTCTTCGTCTTTATCTCGTTATAACAATTTGTGACGTCAGACCGAGACGAGCATCAAGCATGCTCATTCCAATTGGCTTGATTTTTGACATTTCATTCATCTTCCATGTTTAAGACTAATGTGCCTATTAGGCAGAAATTGATGGAAATTACACATTATTTTTGCTTCGAGTCATTTGATTTTAATTATAAAAGTTATTAGCTTATGGTAAATCAAAAATAATATAAAATAATATGCGTTTTCTTGAATAAAATCAATTCATAATTTGCATGAAGTCAACTCAAAGGTTAACTTGATGAAGTGTTATACAAACTAGTCAAGCTCTAAGTTGACTCGGTGTGACGTCACAAATTGTTATAACGAGATGAAGACGACGACGAAGACTTGGATTGGAATCGGCCCTTAATCCTGGCTTCAAGCCTCCTACGACCTATTTCAGCCTCCTTTGGATTTGTTTTCGCAAGAAACTAGGCTGGACTGTTGCCAAGGATAAATGAGTTTGAATCCATTATACCCTTCCTTCAGGAGCTTTTATTCTTTCATTAGTATAAATATAATTATAATTAATGAGTATAATATAATTGAAGCCCTTTTAGGGATATTAAATTCGCTGGACTGTGGTTAGTTTTCCATCTCCCTGGTCTGAGAATATCCAACGATTCCTTCAATCTCCGGGCAATGTTAGCAGCAATGCTTTAGCCATAGACGTCTAGAGGTAAAGATTGTGCATGACATCCATTACTGCAAAGGTTATTGAGTTTAATGCACCCATGATACCCAAGCAAACTGCTCTTTGCCTTTTTCAAGGCAGTCTACCAAACCAGAGTCCTATGCGTAAGTAGGTAAACTCTAACGATGACGGTGTACATCCAGTGTATGATACAGGGCTAACACCGGTGGTTTTTGTTGCAGAAAACTTTTTGATTTATTTGAAAAAGCGAAAGAAAAGCAGGAAAAACGACCTGTTTCTTTTTCCTCTACTAATAGCACACACATTTATTCCATTGACGTATACTCTTTAAAATTTCTATTTTGCTAAATATATATTTAAAAAAATATTTCATTTTGCTTTTAACTAAACGCTCAATAATATAAAAGAAGAAAAAAGGACGTGCTTTCATAATGGGGGGGTGCTACTGCCTTTATTGCCCATATTCAAGATTCTTTGAATAAAGCTAAAAAACACATTCGCCTTTTTAAAATCTCGCAGTCAATCAGTGTTTGGCTGAATTAAAAATGCTTTCTTAGACGTATTCAAGCCTTACAAAGAACCCCTCATTTTAAATAGAAATTTATTGAGATTTTTTGATGTCTTTGTATTTCTCAAGGCTTTTATTTCTGTTTTACATTGGGAGGATTTCAGATAGAATCTAGACAATAATGTTAGATTTTTAAAGACAATTTTCGTATAAAGTGCATTTTTATCATATTTCTTTTTATGAAAGAAAGAAGTACAAATTTATATATTTATTTTACATACTATAAAATTTGAAGTGCTTTAATGTTTAATTGGCATGTGAAGTGACATGCGATTATCAAATTATTGAAAGTTGTAAACATCAATGACTCACGTATAATGGAAATTTTGCTAGATTATCTACAAATTGCAAAATTATCTACTATTTCCGGTATATTGTATGGTGACATCCCCATTACCGATAGAGAAATAGTAAATTTTCTGTAGTGACCAATAAAGTTTCTGTGAATTGATAGCAGAACATGAGCAAGCAGGTCGTGATTTTTTTTTTATTGAAGAGAACCGAAATTCATTCACACTAGGAAACAACAAAGTTAATTTGCTACTAAAAATGGGCTGGCTTTGAATGGATGGCAAATTTGAGGGCATTTTAAAGGATAATCTTCCAATATCACTTGCGCATATTATTGCATCTGAATGTTTTCAATACTCTTACCTTTTTTATCGTTTCGTTTTTCAACTTTTTCACATTCTGCGTACTAAACACTTCTATGGGGCTCATGATTCATGGGTTTTTGAAAAAGTTGCATACACGTTAACAAATGATTAGAATGGTGAAATTCTTAATTTGAGGAAATTTTTTAAATACCATCCAAAACACTACTGACACTACTGAACATGAAATATCTATACCCATGGAAAAAATCGCACTATCGTTGATCACTTTGTTTCTTGCTTTTCTAAACGATGTTATATTTTTACTAGATAAGTTCATCATATTAATTTGTACTATTTCTGGAATTTTCAAAAGGTTAAAAATACGGATTTTTTTATAAGATAGTAAATATTTTGCTTTCAGTTAAAAAAAAAAAGATCAGAAGAACATATCTCCTCCTCCCTGTCGGACCACGAAGAATCCAATAATGCTTTAGTTCTAAGGCCGAATTTGACACGTAAATGAGGGACGCTGTAAACGAATATTTTACAGAAAAAATTGGAAACCACTGGACAAAGAGTGCAAAACTTAAAGTAGACTATAGCAATTTTGTCCACATTTGTGTTTTTCTTAAATGATATGAAGAGCAAAATTAACTTTTTAACACAAAAGCTTTTTTAACCGAGTTAATTTAACCCAGTTAATGTATGACAACTCTGCACTCTGCTGCTAAAAACAACGCAACTTATGTACAGAAATAAAATTGTTTGTTTTTACCAAAATATTGTGTTATATGTACTTGATTTTTTAAAAAAACTTTTCAAAATGCCTTCATAATACAACCTTTAAACTTTTGGATTGTTTTCTATGTGATGTATCTATTTCTAGAGAGAATCGTTCACTTTCACGTCAAATGTTTAGACCAAGGCCTAAAGAAGTTTTATTCTGCCAGCAATAATGAGGATTATTTGATTTATTCAAACGTTAAAATCTACTGACATCAAGTTTTAAAGCCATTTGCTATGTATATATATTACTCGAAATTTTGTCACCCACCACACTGCAAGCACTAACTGATGCAATCATTAAGTGCGTCGAAAGTGCCCATCCTCTGATTAGAATGAGGAAGAGTATATCAAGACCTTATACTCTGAGCAATGTAAAATCCCTTAAGAACTGCCGTCCGAAATCCTGAGAGCAATAGGTTATTTCTACGAGTTGAATTTAAGTGCAATGATATAATCATCAATAGAACAATCCAGGATCTGATAGAATCTTCTTAACTTATATATGAACCGAACACAATCGTTTAAAACCACATTCAGTCACCAGGAATACTGAAAATCTAATTTTGGAAAAATTATTGCGTCATGGGTAAAATTAGGCAAAACCAATGTTTTGACGAGGTTAGATCGTAAACGTGTTGACAGTATATCAACAAAAGTCACAGGCAACGTAAGTCGTTAAGACTTTGGATAGATTTACGTTAACAAGCTCACAACACGTCATGATGCCGTTCAACGTAACACCCACGACCCATCACGAATTTTTCTGGATACAGTAAAAGTTTGTTGTCAAGCAAGCATCCAGTTAAAATCATGTGCTATCTCAGGTAGATACTTACTGTACAAGCCGAAAAATAGGGCGGTTTAGATAGACCTCTGAGAAACTCAACAATTTCGATGTAGTAGAGAAAATCCGCTAAAAGCAGTGTAGACATTCCGGAAAAGTTGTTTTTAACTCATTGTTTACTTTCGGTAATTATATCGGTTCTCTTTTGGGTTTAGTAAAAATATCGTCACGAATCGATCATTAATGTGCATACTAAAAAATAAGACGGCTAGTAGGGACCCCTGAGGAACTCTTCTATTCATTTGTAGTATCTTTGAGCTATTATTAATAGATCCGATCACTTTTTGGGACTTGCTTGCTGCAGAGTTTTGCTTGGTTTTTTTAAATATAGTCACAAACGTTTTATAAAAAGCTCATGGACTTGTATTCGTTAGACAAATTTCAGAGTAAAGCTATCGAGATTAAATGAAATAAATCCAAAACTGAACCTTTTCCTGAACGGATCCTTAATAAATGAAATAAAGTTTACGACTTGTTATTTGTCCTTTAGTTCTGTTAGAAAAAGAAAAAAAAATGATCACATTATCCTGATTAATTTAAATAAAACTTTGAGATTAGAAAAATATGCATTCTGGAATAATATTGGCGCTTTTAATTTACTAAGTGTAGCCTTGAAATGCAGCCTTCATTCTAGTTGTCTTTGCACAATACGAAAATATTGTACAACATAAAAACTGGATAAACTATTGAGCTTCAAACATCAAAAGATATCTCAGAAACATCTATGCCTTTACATCCTTACATTTCTGTCATGAAAATTTTTTCTATTATTACGAAGACCACACTACGTTTTCCTTTTAAAATGTAACTTGAAGAAAAATATAATTTAAAAGCGAAAATGATTTTAAAAAGAAAAATATAAACTTGTGACCCAGAAAATATGGAAAGCTGGTCCTTGTACAGTTTGTGAGGAAATATATTCTGAACCATTCAAAGAAAAATGAATCCTATACTCAACACGTAAGACGTGCATTTTCCACAGGAGGTGTTTTAGGTTTGCCATTTCAATGGAGAAGCAAAATGATGCGTACTCTTGCCCCGATATCGGAGTAAGAGTGCATATTTGCAAGTTTTTAAAGAAATATTTTTCGTATAGGAAAATTTATTTTATATTGTTATGTAATCGCATACGATAACAACGTTAAAAAGCTAGTTACGGTCTTTCTATTCCTGAATACTTAGAGGTATATATTTAATTTTATACTACGCTAAAGATTTGTATCCTGCGCGCTGGGAGTTATTGAATTTATTTATAGGACACAATCAAAATTAACACGATTATGGTGACATATTCCGCTTATTGTCCTGAATTGTTGCCAAGGGAATAAATTTCAAGTGAATTAAATATCTTTGCCCGCAAACATTATAATAAGTACCTACTGGAAAAAATTGAGGAAAAAAACGAACCCATTTTCATGTACATATTTCCATAATTTCCAACTTTATTTCGAGACTTTTCAAGTTGTTACGGACAATGTTCTTTCAGTTAGCGGGGCAAGAAAGA
>QYTT01086328.1:3305-15282 GCA_006980735.1 Dasypogon diadema
TGGGCTTTTAAATAAGTTTTAAGTTCCCTTTCAGACAGTGTACTCTTCGGACTTTCGTTTGATGCATTTGCTTCTTCCGTCATTTTATTTAGAATTCTTAAATGCGATTATAATGTAATGATCGATACGGTTGATAAAATCCCGCAACAAATAACCGTAATGTCCGCAATGGGTACCGCACTAGCAAAATTGCTGCCATTTTGAATTCCACCGTAAACCTTATTTATGTTTTTCTTTACTTTATATTTCGATAAAATTTCAATCAAAATCTTTGTTTTATTGCCGTTTAATTTGCACTATGTTTTGTTGTTTAGTCACATAAATTTCAAGTTCACACTTTTAATTTGAACAGAATTATCACTTACCATGCACTGCCTCCTCTCGATGTCGTACGTGCCATGCGGTTGCCGAATTTTGCCACAATTTTCAGGGGATTAGTTCGATCGTGTTTTTTCTGCTTAATTGTGTAATCACTTTTATGTAATTTGTCTTAACTCTGATCCGGCTCGAAGGACCAGAAAAAATGTGGAGACTTTCTCCAAAGTCGTGGTTAGAAATGAGCCTCAGAGTTTTAGTGTTTAACAAATCACACAATTTTTGATCACACAAACTTTATTGCTATATACAATACAAATTGTTGTGTTGTGTTGGGAGGTAGAGTGATCACGGAGAACTGAACCACAAAAACTGCTGCTACTAATGCCAGATCGATGCTAGGCGGTATAACGGCTGGAGGAGATCGGCTGCATCTGGTCCAACACCAAGGTGATCTACAGGGTGGATATTCTCTGTAAAACTTTAAATTGTAATAATTTAAAATAAATTAATATTCATATTTTTCTTATTGACGATGAGTTTGAACACGCAGGGTATATTTAACTCTAATGCAAGACCATTTATTCTGTCCCCAGGGGAGAACCCTAACACTAGTGAAGCGATTGTTACTTCGCATACCCCCTCCCATCCAACCCAATCGAAGATACCGATCATCCCAACCGATTCAGTCTACGTTGATGACGTTGCGAAGGGACCTCAAATTTGTCGCTTCCTGCTGGATTCGGGATCAGAAGCTTCTTATTATTAAAATCGTAAGCCTTGCTCTTTTTTTGTTCGAATGTCCCTTCTCCATCACACGTCTTGCGCTTCAAAAAAGTGGTAAAGATAGAAAAGTAGTCATAAAATTAACAACACAAATAAACAAGTTTTTGGAGGAGTTTTCCATGTGATCATCTACCACAGAAAATAAAAAATTTGCATGTGTTGTAGCTTATATTGATCCTGCTCATAAAAGCGACACGCATTTTATTTCCCGCAAAATGATCCAGCGGAATTCTTTGATTCATTTAGAAGATACCCCAGCAACATATCTTTCCGAAAGCTTTTATTATCCCAGTCAACTTCTGTTGTAAATAAGGGAAAACGGCTGCAAAGTGCATATACATCCACGTGTAGACATTATTGGTGTTACATTATTGGTTACTCTACTTTAGGTGCAGAGAAATTTCAATGATAACAAAATAATAAATTTTGTAAAGTTATTCGGAAAAATAAAATAACACTTTCAACGAAATTACTGTGACCTTTCACTCTTCACCGTTCAACTCAGAATAATCGCATCTTCATTCTTACCCTACTCATTTGCCCTTCATTCACATACCTCATATTTGGGTATCCTAAAGTAACATACATTTTCTTCGTAACTGAAGGATCTGTCTAGACAAGTCATAAACTACCGACTACTCTAGATGGACATAGAACTGTTTTACATTTTCCCTGAACTATGTTTATGAGACTGTCGTCTAACAATACCTTTTTTAATGTCCGAAGATCATAAATTTTAAATTATTTTAAACTACACAGTCCTGTTGCATATTTGAAGGTGCCACTTACAATTTATATCGAAAAATATATTGTATAAAAAATTTCATGAAAGATGGTGGGGTTGCTTGTAATCAATCATGCAGAGCTGAAAAACAGTATAAATTTAGGGAAAGAGATCGGATATAATCGGTTTAAAACACAGCTTGATCAGAATGGAATCACTTCGTAAAAGAAAAAGGTTTAGTGAAAAACATGGAAAAAGCACCGCAGTAAAAGCACTACTTGGGTGATACTCATAATAGAAAAATGTCTCTCGGCTTCGATCCATTGACCTTTGAAGCAGTTTCCTGTATCAACTTTTTATATTGAATGGGTGGTCAATGATTTGAGAAGGAAAATACTTGGGGGCAGGTCAACCACTCAAAGTGAACTGGATAAAAAGTATAAAATTCCCATTGATAAAGGCAGAAATTCATTAAGTCAAATTGAATTGTATAAACTTTTTGATATATGTATTTGAATTTTTCAATATTGTAGTGCTTCATAATAATAACGCTGCTGAAAGTGTAAAAGAGTATTTTAAGAAATATTCCGAGAAATGTAAAGAGAAAAATATCCCAGTAGGACCGGTAAGCTTACAGAAGTGCTGAAAAAACTACTTCCTAGTAAGGGGAAGTACTTACCAAATACCTTATACAAGTGCTTATTTTTACACACGATGTCATAGGCGGTAAGGTCTTACTTTTTGCCAAAATGTAAGTACTTATATAAGGAAATGAGGTAATGACAGATGAAAGTACTTACATATGTTTAACCCTAATACCAACCAAATAAAGCGATGATTTTTTTTCCCAACTAGAACTTATATATATATAATATATATATTATATTATATATTTATATATAAATTAGTTTAGACTGTTTTGTGAAATACGCTTTAATATAGCGAAAGTATCATTTTTGATTCTGTGGGATTTAATTAAGAATGCAATGATGTCTTCCACATCCTAAGCATTTTGTAGAAATTCCTGCGGGTGGTGTCGCAAGGTGGTGGGTTATTCGGATGACTGACCCATGGGGAAGAATGAAGTACCTTGCACATCCAATATTATTTTAAAATAGCGTGTCTCGTTGCATCACTAAATGTTAGATTCTTGGTTCATTAGTGAATCTGTAGATCAAAATGTAACTACATAATCTTTTATATCATTATATGATTCACGGATGTGAGACTGATTTGAGTTCGTATAACAATCTTTATAAACTATAAGAACATGTGTTTAAAACTGTACGAATTAACTTAACAATCAGGAATCACTTTATTAAAGAGCTACACAGAGTTTATTGGGGTGTTTCTCCCATAATTAGCAGAGTATTGCCGAACAAAAAATTGACAATTATTTCATACATTAAAGTAAACTCTAAAATTGAGTTTATACAAAATGTTTGCGCAATCAAACGGACCATTAAGCAGTGTGGCAGTCGATAAGAATTATGTCAAGTTAGCTTACGCAGGGAAAACCTAACGCAAAGCCTTTGGAATTTTTCTATCTTACCAATATGAGCCTCATAAAACGGATCCTAAACTAAACATAGATGTAGATCGGACAAGTATAGTATAAAGCGACTTAAGGGGATAAAAAACCGTCAGTCCACAAAGTTTCCTTTGAATAAGATTTAAAACATTATCTGCTTTCTTAACAATATAGTCGAGATTAGAGTTAAGCTTAGAGTCAAAAATAACGCAGAAATCTTAAACTCTGTCATTAATGGTTACAGATTTACATTCAGGTGGTATGAGAATGAAGTTTTATAAATTTTATGAGTAAAATTTACCACATGGCATTTATCAACATTTAGAAATAAATAATTACAAACACACCGGTTTTGAAAAGAACATAAATCGGCAGTAGTCAAAACATTTAATTTCTTTAAATATTTTAGCGTCATCGACATAAAAAAAAGAATTACAGAATTTAAAAATTATAAAAAATAAATAAAGAATTACAGAATTTAAAGCATGACGAGAACGGGACCCAAATGGCTACCTTGAGGTACACTGTACGTAGCAACAAGCTAGAAAAAATCATTATTACAGAGAACAAAATATGAGAAACATATTAAATAAAAACGCAACCAAACCAAAGACCCATTCTTAAGACTTATTTTATATAATTTATATAATAAAACATTATGAGACGATTTAAAAAGACACAAATTCAATCAGATTAGTGCATGTTGGGTGACCTTTTAAGAACCCATGTTATTTATTTACCTTGTAGCGATTGCAACATAAAATCCAGAATTATATATATATTTGCATATCATCGGTTCAAAGCAGTTATATATCATTATTCATACAATACATACATACAATTGCAATTCTCGAAATATTAAATATATAAGTACAGTTATCGGCTTTTGGTTTTCGGATCGATCAAGTAAGCAAATTGAAGAATTTTTCAGTCTGGTATAAGCGATCGTTTAGTTAAGTTCACTTGTGTAAATTTAAATAAATTAGTTATTTTAGTTAGAGTATGAACTTGCGTTTTTATTTCTTTCGTGAATATTATCCAGATACTTTTCAGACACAACTTACATTAACACAGTGACGCAGATAAATCACTTTTTGGGTCGCTCGTAAATACATTTTATTACCTACAGATTTTTCCGGAAGAAAGGTGAAATTACATTCTTTAGAAAAATTTTTTTGGAATGAATGGATTTTGTTTTCAAAATTCTAGACAAAAAATCGAAAATTTCAATTCTTTTTATAATATGATATCTCCAAGAATAGTTTCTCGATAACAACAAGTGAGAAAGATACTTGTGATAGTTTTCAACTAAACCACAAATAATTAGAATCCATAGGGTGATCCAAAAGTTTCTATTCTTTCTTTCTGGCTATTCTTTTTGTGTCTTTTATATGTATTATCTTGTACATAGCTTTTATGAGTCGCGTTTTATGAGTCTTGTTTTTTATAACGTCTTACAATAAAGTGTCTACCTACATAAGAAATTATTATATTACTCTAACTATGACAGTTACCATTAAAAAAGAAAAACTAATATATTTGCAACTCCTTCAAACAACCATAACAAAGGCTATCTCGTAGCCAATTTTCAAAATGTTAACATCCAAACCTTTATTTAAGTTTAGTTAATTTAAAAGGAAAAAAGCTTTTCGATTAAGAAGGGACTAATTTCACACCGCAGTCGCCATTAAAATGTACGAAAATACTTTTTGCGACAAAAATTATGCGAGTAAGAACTTTGCAGGTATTTTCATGACTAAAAAGTTTCTTAGAAGTTATTTTAGTAATTTTAAGTCCAAGCGCGAACACAAATTATTCAATGACCCCGCTGGTCTGAGCTTACGGCGATGCCACGGCAAAAACCAGTACTTCAACTTCTTTCTGGTGGCTCTCATCTAAATTTAAATAATCAGATTCAAATTTCATTTTCAACTTCAATTACCTCATAACCAACCATGAAATTGAAGGCAATGTACAGGCATGATGAGATTTTGGGGAGATAGGGTGCCAGTTTCAGGTTTATGAAAGATATAAAAATGAGAAGTAACTATAACGCGTATTATATAAAATAACATATACATCACCGAGAATAAACTTAATTATGTATTTCCTATACCTTGTATAGTTCATTGAGGACCATAAGACCTTTTGATTTGATTTTAACGTGTTATAAAGTCGTGTTATCGTGCAGTGTCCAATAAAAGCAAGCAGCGAAAATCAGAAAGTGTGGATAACGAGAGAAATTACTGAAAGCGTCGGTAAGCGTGTAAGAAACAGGAAGAATTCATAACTTGACTTAATGAGTGCAGTGAAGCCTAAGATTTGGTGTTTACTTGAACTTTATTAGATCGAAGAATGAAAACAAAGATATAAATTCGAGAACTTATATCAGCATGGGTAAGCACTATTCATCCATTTCCTAGTGATTCAACTCGGGTTTAACATGTTGGAACCCATACAGACCCTGCTCAATAAATGGGCACTACAATCCAGAAAATGCCTTGCTTTTATTTTCACCTCAATAAATTTTTCACCATCGAAGAGCATGGACGCAATTAACGTCACCTTAATGCTTGCTTCCTTTCACAAAGTGTTAAAACGAGACATTATGCCCGAACTGCACAAAGCTAAACATTTCAGCTCGTCCAATCGACTTATAATTTTACTGCCTTTAGAAGCCGTTAAATGGAATTTTGAATAAAGAGGTGTGGGTCGTTAAAATTGAGTTTTAAGGCATGCACCAGCCGAATTACTATCCAGATTCACTTTACATTCCTAATTGGCCAGTAACGCGGTTGTGTTAAAAATGCACCTCTCATATGTTAGCCCACGCTGAGCTGCCAGGGTCCATGCTTCTGAATTTCTTTAACGTTCTTTGATCCACAGCGGCAGCAAGACTTGAGATACGACTGACTAAAATTCAACAATTTCCTTCAAAATTTCTGGAATTACTGGAAAAAATTTTGAGGGTTGCATACCTAGCAAAGTGCCGGCATTTAACAATTTTTTAATAGTGCTTTGATCTGAATTTTTCCAATTTTCTTGTTTCAGTAGAACTTAACCAAGATATGCCGAGTAGACTGCATGTAGTCTAGTGGAACATCGCTTATTGCTGATGTAAATGTTGCATTTTCGAATTTACTTTCATTTCTTTATAAATATCTAGATATCAACCTTTATATCCTGCAGTTTAAAATTTGTTTTAGAAGTGTATGGTTTATTTAAAAAAGGATGTTACTGTAACAAAATTTTTATTTTTAAAATTAATTGATAAATATATTTATAGGTGCCATACCAAATTTCATTACATTTTATCTACTAATAAACTGGTGCCACATTTCGTGCTTTTACAGAAGTGAGCCAAAAATTGGTTTCAAAATTTGATCCACACAAAGTTTCTAAGAGAAATAAAACAATATTTTTAACAATAAAATCAGTTATACAGGTTTAATATACGTAACTTGGATTTGGATTACTCACCATTCTGCTTAACTAGCCATTTTGTCCAACTTTTTACCACTACCGCTGACATCATGAGGAATGCTATCCGAGTGGTGGAGGGGTGGTGTGCGGAACAGGGCATAACTATCAACGCGAACAAGAAAACTATAATTATATACTATAGTCTTCACTAGAAGGACTAAGGATCTGGATTTTACACCGCTTACGCTCTTTGGATCCGAGATCAGCGTTTCCAGAGAGGTCAAGTATCTAGGGGTATACTTGGACTCAAAGCTGACCTGGAAGCATCATGTTGAGGAATCAGAAAGGCGAAGGTGATGGTACACCAATGTAAGAGAGTGTGTGGATTAAGGTGGGGTGCCTCGCCGAGATCAGCATACTGGATATACACTATGGTGGTTAGACCTATCTTGTTGTTCGCGGCGGTGGTCTGGTGGCCAAAGGCATGCCAGGTTACTGTCAAGAGGCAGCTAGATGGGGTGCAAAGGATAGCGTACATAGGGATTACGAGTGCTTTTCGCACCACACCCACTGCGGCGCTAGAGGCTCTTGTGGGGCTGCCACCGCTGGATATCTTTGTGAAGAAGGTGGCTGTGTAGGCGGCTCTCCGGATGCAGAGGGACGGTACATAGTACTCCTCAGGAACTGTGTATGGGCATAGGAGAATTCTGGATCACGTAAAAGGGATTAAGGAACTCATGATACCCAAGGATAGGATAAAAAAGGTCAGGATAACCGAAAGGTTTCACAAGACCCTCATTACTGACTGATCACTCCCAGAAAAGGGACCCAGGGATATTTTTATATTCACGGACGGATCTATGATTGACGGCAGGGCAGGTGCGGGGATATTCTCTGAAGACCTGGACTTGTCCTGCTATGTTAGTCTGGGAAGATGCACCTCGGTTTACCAGGCAGAAATGCTTGCTCTGGTTTGTGCGTTGAACTACTCAAAAGAGGGTCAGGTACGAGGGAGTAAAATCTTCATTGCACTGGACAATCAAGCGGTGGTCAGATGGGAAATGAGAAATGAGAGCTTTTATTCCTGTATCGTCCGTACTTACAGAGTATATTGTCATAGTTTTTAAATTATTGTTATTTTTAATCACTTCACTTAAAAAACTCAATAATTTAGCATAGTTTATTCTCCATTAAAATAATTTGATATGTGGAAACCGCAATCCAAATCTGCCAAACGAAATTATAAAATATTTGGAATCAGAAAAAAAATATTTATTTATATCTCTAACATACATATGACGCTTTAAATATTTGTTTTTGGAAATTCCGTATCTCCAAGTTCCCTCGAATATCGATTACTTAAATTATACCTTTGCGCCCTCCTTTTTCTAGATAAGAAATCCAAGTTCATGTGTCATAACAAAAATATTTCTGAAATTTCGAGACCCTTTTAGGTGAAATCTTTCCAAGCATATTGAACAAATATTTAAAGAAAAAACAGAAATCCATAAAGAAATCCATTAAGCATCCGGAGCAACCATTAACTTTGTGGAAATGTTTATGAACCATCGGTTAAGGGAAAATTAAGTGTACTGTGCGTTTTATCAGTCACCCTTATTCGCCCCAATTCATAAAAGAAACAAAAAAAGTGACAAGGCCTACGGCAAGGAGTCAACCCTCGAGAAGATATACTAATTTGATGGCATTACAGAAATCTTAACATTGGCTGGAATTGTGGTAATGTGCCATGGGGAAATAATCCTAGTCAGTGCTGAATCATATTCTGTCTATTCGTGCATAAACACTTCTGAAGGCAGTGCTGGAAAAAGATGACTATTTAAAAATGGGGTGAAAAACAAAAGACATATACGGCAATTTTTCTGAAACGTGACTAGTGAGAGAGAGAGAATTTGTGATCCCATGCCATTTTTTATTGAAGAGGCAATCTGAAAAGGCATAAGCTTATCTTTGGAATCTAACGAAGATATTTAATCCGAGCCGGAACACTTTTGAAAGTCTTAGCTCTATCTTCCTTCATATGAGTCTAACTTGAACCAAAAATTTAAATCGAATATCAGTCACGACAAACCACTAAACGGCTTGAAGGTTATCATCGGGTAGATCTTCATATCAACAGTACACATGTCTATTAGTTAACTGACAGTACCAAGAATTATTGAGCCACAAATGTATTTTGACACATTATTTGAGTCGCTAAACATAGCAGAAACTCAAACTGAAAGGTATGCGTCTCAAAAGATATGTTCGTCTTTTTTATTGTCTTCCTGGTATTAAAAAGGTAGAAAAAAAACCAAACAAAAAAGGGGCAGACAATTTATTGAAAATTTGTGGTCACTAAATTCTCTTTGAGCCTATAACTAACGACGGAATAAATGCTATGGCATGCCGCAGTCACCTTGATTTGTTCTTTGTAACAGATCATAACTTTTCAAAAAATCAGATGTAGTATAAAATTATGGCCGGGTTGGGAGCAGCTTCCCTGCAGAGCTTGCCGGTCTCAAATCACAAACGGCATGTCAACATGTCAGAATCACCTGTGGCGTTTATTTTCAGGTAACATTTCTTGATTTCCTTTTTATTTAAATTGTGTCTGGTAGCTATGATCGTAAGTCGGCCTTTCTGTAGAAAAAATTCAGTGACTGTCGGACAGTGCTATATTTGGGATAATATATGTAATTTTTAGAGTAACTTGATTGTGGAAAAAATTTAATGCTAACCGCATTCGTATTTTCACATATTCTGTCTGAAGGGCAGTAATGAAGTTGAAAACAATACATTATTCCTATTAGTTCACTGAATAGATAGTTAAGATGTTAGCAAACAGTGTTGGGCAAAATGTAATCGATTACGAATACGATTACGATTACAAATTCGTTAATCGTATCAGTGGAAACCCGCGATTATTAATCGTAATCGTAGAAAGCACATGCAACGATTACGAATGCAATTCGTCAATCGTATTCGAAAGTCACAATTACAAATGCGATTCCTCAATCGTAAGCTACGATTATTAATCGTAACCGCTATAAGCATGTTTAACGATTACAAATACAATTTTGCAACTGTTAAGATATCTACTTTTATAATGAAACAATTGTAGCATTTACATTTTAGCAGCAGCAGTAGAAGTTTTTTGTGTAGATGATATTTTCAGTTTCTTCTAAATAAAAAAGTACATTTTTATATTTCTTCTCATACTCTTTAGTTTGAGGAATTGGCTGAGTTTTGATGTTCTGTAGTAACAGCGTTAGGCCTTTTCATAGTATCATTTCAAACTGCAAAGTTGTAGCTACGAAAATTCGAAACTCAGCCATAATTTCTACAAAAAAAAGAGTGCAAGAAGAAACATCAGAAAGGAACTTTTTCGAGTTTGGAGAAACTGAATGCTTCATACATAAAGAAGCCTCTATTGTTGCTGTTGAAATGCAAGTGCTACAGTTTTTCCATGATAAAAGTACGGATCTTAAATCTCTTGGTGATTATCCTTTCATTAGAAAAGTATAATATGGCACTACCATCTTCGGTACCGGTGGAGCGATTATTTTCAATAGCTAAGATGTTCCTCGAACCAACAGAATTTTTGCTGATCTTTTTGAAAAACGTGTGGTATTGAAAGCCAATGTAAATGCAAAGATATCTATTTCTCATTAAACATAAATGAAACTAACAAGGAGAGGCCACGACCTTGGCATCACCGATTTTCATGAAATTCCGCATACATGTAGAGGGCGTTGGGTATAGTATACTCTTAAACAACTATAAGACCCAACGCTCCAGGATAAGCAAGGATATGAGTTCCAAAAAATGTATTTTCAGCTTATATACAAAAAACAAAGCGCTCCTGACAGCGATGTGGTAGCGTGGTGGATAAGTGTCTGACACTTACCCCGGAGACGCAGGTTCAATTCCCGTCGCTATGATGGGTTTTGCTTCTTGCACTATTTCAGGAATTTTTTCCAAGATTTTTTAATAATTTAGGAAATATTTTCATTTGAATTCCTGAAATCATTGTATGCAAAAATTTTAATAAATAATTCATTGGAAAAAAGGAAATATCAACTCGTAATGATATTATAAAAATTCACTTCTTAATTCATAATCAACTGAGCGCTCCATTATTTAATGATATGACAAAGTATGCTTCGTTCGCTTTCAACTTAACTGAAGAACGTACATGATCTGATGTAAATAATGTATGCTTCCCCCAATTTTTTTGATTTTTCACTCCGGTGACCCATGGGTTTTACATATTGAAGATGAATTATCTATGTATATAAATGTCCAAATTCTAACACTAATATCAAAGAGTTACTATACCTACTTACACATACCATATCAGAATGTACCTACAGATTCGAGAGAGTATCACAGATAGGCAGTTAGTTGCTAACAAGACATCAAAGTGTACGCCAGATTTTATAACTTTATAATAAAAGTAGCTTGTGAAGACATGTGCTTTTAATTTATAATTCACATAAACATAACATGGCGCAGCCGTAGTGTTGTAAACAGAACAGTAAAAAGCACATAATTAATCAGTCATAATTAATTAATTACAAATCAAAGGGAGAATATGTAAGTTGAATTTTTCCATTTAACATGTATATCGCAGTCATTTCGAGCGCCGGGTCCACTTACCTTCGAGGGTAATGTTAGCAACAAGTGGACTAAATTTAAAAAACAATTTGAAATATTTGTGATGGCTACAACCAAAAATGAAAAATTGAGCGATAAAGTAAAAATCGCTATGCTTCTCAACTTAATGGGGGAAAAGGCGGTTGAAATATTGGAGACAATAAAATTAACAGAAGTGGAGAAAGAAGATTATGAAAAAGTAATAAGTGCTTTTGATTCATACTGTCAACCAAAAAATTATTTAATTTACGAACGTTTTAAATTCCATTCAAGAAAACAACACCAAGGTGAAACATTCGACAGTTTTTTAACGGACATTACAAACCAAGTAAAAAAATGTGACTTTACAAATACTAGTGAGCCAATAAATGATTCAAATGGTTCGTGATCGAATTGTTCTGGGTATAAGTGATCCAAACGTACAAGAAAAATTGCTGCGAGTAGACGATCTCACACTAGCAAAGGCAATTGATGTATGCCGTGTATCAGAGGCTACACACCAGCATGCAAAAGAGTTTCAGCAGACCCAATACCAGCAAGTA
>QYTT01086329.1:0-11579 GCA_006980735.1 Dasypogon diadema
AAAACAATTTTGCATAAAAAAGGTAGAAAATTTATCTTCTTTTTCCTTTATTTGTCCTCCCTATCCGCTTTCCTTCAACCTGGGCTTCCTCTACTCCTACGACTCGTCCGGGTCCCTTTTTTTCTTACTGTCTCTTACTGCCTTTGTTCCACAATAATCTTCGAGTTTTTTTCTAAATTTTCCAACTTTTACTTTTCCCGCACTTTTGAGACAAACTTTCAAAATTGTTTTCTGACGTTTTTTTCTAAATTTTCCTCTCACTAGCTCGCTGGTGTGCTGCTGATCGAAACCAAAACCAAGAAAAGAAGGAAGCGAAACTCGGCCCGTAAACCACGGTGCTCCAGAATGGCTTGTTGTCCCCAATTTTGATTTGGGTGGTTGTTTGTCCCATTTTGAATATCTTGTGCGCGATATTTAAAAATATCTTGAGCGCCTTCTTTTGAAATTTTAAATTTATAATCAATTGTTCGTTTTTGCTTTTCTCACTTCCGAATGTTTATTAGTTCATTACCAAGTTAAATCTTTTCTCATAATATAGGCACCATATGTTTTGTCCTTAAAAATAACCTTCTTTTAACAGTTTGAGTTCGTAATGAAACTATAGAACTCCATACCACACCAACCACAGTCTTTTCTATTTCGAAGGGACCAGGACTGAATTATGTAGATACATATAAGCAAAAAAAAGCTATCTCGATAGAAAGGATTTTGGAGACGAGTAAAAGGTATTCTTTTTATCGCTACTATTATTGGACGTGGCTGACGAGTTTCACGATGATATTTTCTATGCTTTTTTTCAATCGAAAGGTAAACTCTGATTTCCAAGGTTATTTATACAAAATTATTGAACAAACTTCATGATTTTTTTTCCAAAGTTGTTTAAGCAAATTTCGAGAGTGATACTACCAATACTAATTCAGTATATTTCCTCTAACAGACTAGGGTATAATATACCATATCCTAAGTGAACGTTATTACAATCGTTTCCTACCAGCAATTCGATTTTATAAGTTTATAATTACACGCAAAGAAAAGGAGAAATCTATAATTGTAAGTTCAACGGTCTAGCTCTTAGATTTTAAGCTTATCTAAGTGAGTCCATGATGGTTTGATGATCATAATTCATGATTCTTCCGAGACTTTACGGTGTAAGAGTTAGTGCGCCCCATAAACAACAGGTTACACCCCTTGGAACATTCAGGGTATCTCCTTTGTATCCTGTATGTTTTTGTAAGTGGTGCAAATTTTCCGTCTCCTTTGTCCTTCAAATTTTTGTCTTAGCCCCTTTTCGCCTTTTGTTATGTTTTCCTACTTTTTCTGAGTTGAAAATTTCTCGCTTGTTTTCTTCTGCTTTTCCTTTAGTTCCTTTTCACCTTGTCTTTACCCTCTTTTTTTCCGAAGACAGATCCCCTTTCCGATCTCTAACAATTCGCTTCTCCTGTAACAAAAGAAACCTCCGAGCAGTACACTGGCTCAATGTGGTAAACTGCCGACTACCCACACCTTATCATCACATAGGGTCTTGGACAACGTAACAACCATTCTGGAAAATATCGAATCATTAGAAGCCGAAATATTTTTTACTAAAATTATTGATTACTTTTATTGATACTACGTCTCTTTTCCTGCCATTATTCTGCCAACATGGCCGCTGCAGTAACAATTTTTTACTATAGATATAATATCACTATTAAGGCTTCCACCAAGTCCGCTACGTACCGTTTCTGTTCGATGTGATTTTCTACTTTCTGTTCACTTAATGTTCCCCAATGGGACAAGCATCAAAATAAATTTCCCGAAGTTTTTATCTGAAGTGTTTTTGAATGCGGTTTTTATTTTTTTTTCCACATGCTTAGATTCATTCATTTTTGAGGATGTTTAGCTTTGGTTTTTTTATTTTGAACAATTTTTCAGCTATTTTCGCAGAACTAATTTCCCACTTTTTGCATAAATAAACCGCATTTTCCAGTCTTTTTTTATCTTCACTGATGGTATTTAAGCACTCATTTAAGCATTTTAGTGCAATGTTCTACATACGCTTCAATTTGGATCTCCTCTTCAAGTAGAAGCGTTTCTTCTACTACCTCAGTTGATGGCACGGCACGGCACGGCAACTCTCTAAGAGATTTTCTACATGCACTACATATTTTCAATTTTGTACTTAAACCTGGAATTTTATTAGCCGTCCACTGTTGAATAGGACGTAAACCACTTGGTTTGAGATTATGTGGTCTTTTTTCGAGAGCTTCACTCATTTCGAAATACTATATTTACAGTACCTCGATCAGAACAATTCGTTTATGTAAAGTGAACGGTCTTTGCAATTCAGTTCAATTTTTCGGATCGATTTGAACCAGCAGCGTTGCAAATATCCTTATACAGTAGGACCCCCTATAACGCGGTACTCGTATAACGCGATTTTGTAATACGTAACCCGGTTTCGTATAACGCGATTGTATTATTCTATGTATATAGTGAATAAAATTTTCAATTTGTTTGTTTGTTTTAAAATGAATGCCCACTGGGTCCTCTCTAACGCGGAATTCGTTTTACGCGGAACGTATCTTCCGTGTTATAGGGGGTCATACTGTACATGGTCGGTTCAGGTAAAAGTGTTAAAAGCCATAAGAAATTATTACACTTAATGAGTTTTATCTCCATATCGACTATATCTATACCTACATCCCAACTGTCTCTAGTATTCATAAAGTTCATGTTAAATAGGAATTTTTAGAAAAATGTCTGGAAAATTGTTGATACACAGTAATTACTACAATTTTAATATATAATAACAAATATAATACACAAAAAAGTCTTTTTGTATCCAAATTTTTATAAGTGTGACCATAATAAGAATTTGAGAAAATCAGGGAAACTCCTCATAGATTACCAAATATTTTTAATAACTCTATGGGCATTCGCATACTTGGAAAAATCCCCTGATATGTTTTAAGTAAGGTTATAGGGTATCAAAGATGTACTTTTTGAGATATTAAAAGATAAATAGCGCTTCCATTATCCTTTTGGTCCTTTTCGGGTAAAATATTTTGGTTTGTATTTTTGGATGATGGCACAGACTTTTAGTAACAGTCTGTCACCTTTAAAATGAGCCATTTATCGACTTCCTATGGTAAAAATATAAATTTCTATGAATTTTTTAATGAGGGGACTTTGAAAGAAATTAAAATGTTTAATGATCCATATCTTAGCAAATATGAAGTCCTTAACCTGAATATTGTATATATTGTATACTAGTGCAATATAGTATACGTGTGCAAAATTTCATAATAATGGGAGATGGTCACTTCTTACTTTCTAGTGAAATTGGTCGAAATTTCGTGGAATGGCCCCAAAACAAAAGGTGATGAAATTTTCAAAGATTTCTACGTGAACGTGCTTAGCGATAAGGAAAGAAATTAGATAGTACAGATGTAATAATTGAAAAACTCATCTGAATATAATGTAATAAAGGCTGACGTGCCTGACTGTATAGTACATTATTGCCCGCTCTCAAACCCCCTTACCCAACTTTAACCTAAAAGAGACCAAACCCTCGGAGAAAACTTTTAGCCATATTAAAATGTGACCAAAAATCAATACGCTTGCAAAGGCATTCATAACGAAAATTTTACTGAGTACATCGATCTAAAACAGTACAAATTCAAGAGTTGATTTCTACTTCGTGCAGAAATTGTTACCAAAATAGAAGATTAAGTGATAAAATGTTCACTGCTGTAATCGTGATTAAATTAAGGATAAAAATATAGCAATCTTAGTTCAGATTCAACTTAGAATCTAGGAATGCAATCTAAAATGTTAGAGCGTCGGTGGCTCAAAAGATAACACGGTAACTCATTTTGTTCATGAGGTCCTGAGTTTTCATCCCACCAGCAGTATTTTTCTATTCGAATAGAAGTGTTGGAAGAGTTAAATGGTTGGGACCGTAGATTCCCTTAATATGTGGGAGATTCACTTAATATGTGGGAAATGCTTTAGAGATGGATGCAGTGAATAATAATGATAAAAAGCGTTTAAAACTTTGCACCTCATAACAAATTTGTAAATTTCTGATAGTCGATCTATTTATTTTTGACCATATCACGCCTCATTTGCTGAAAACCTTAATGGGTCTGTGTTGCGATACAAGGCAACCATTTTGAGGACTTAGGAAAGGAAGGAGACAAAGAACTAGTTAGAAAACTCACTACAATTTGGAACGAAGCTCGATTTTTTTCATTTTTAAGTCTCAAATTCATTTCAAGTATTTCCCTATATAGTTTTTCAAGTAGTTTGTCATCCTTAATCATTTTCATAATCGAAGTATTGGTCCTGTTCAACTTAGAACAACTAAATTTTTAGAAGGTAAAATAGCCTACGAATTTCTTCGAACTATTCGAACTATTGAAATCGCTACGTGGATGCGTTATCTTCTCTGTCTCTTCTATAACACTCTGCAGGTATACTTATGAGTAAAGTAAACAATTTTTCAGGGCATGCTTCTTGTTAGAGAGATCAAAGTGGTCTTTATACAGAAGAATAAAGCTCATATCAGCTAATGGAATTAATAACCTGACTCTCAAAAACATTATAATACTTGTCCAAATGTGGACTTGGAACCTCGGCATAGACAAACATTTCGCTCTACTTCAATATGTTTATAGGAATAGAAAATTTGTAAAAACTTTTTTGGAACCACCTTTTTACTTCACTTGAGGACCCCCACCGTTTCCCCTTCAAGTCTAAATTTAATTTTAGAAATAAAACAATTCAGATGGTGTCATAAAGGCTATGGGGAGGGAGTGACACAAAATTTTCCACCGAAAATCTCTTAAAATTTCCCATTTCCCTCATGCCGAATATGCAGCAGCATTGAACAACTCATTTAATTTTTTGAACACTCCCTCATAATAGGAAGCTGTGATCATCTTCTATCCTTTTAAGATGTCAACCAATATCACTCCTTCACTATCCCAGAAAACTGTGGCCATAACTTTGTGCACAGAGCGGTCCATTGTAAATTTTTGGGTTCTGAAGATCCTTCCAGTAGACATTCCTTGGACTACATTTTACTTTTCGGGTCATCTCTGGTTATGGATTTTGTTCAAAATGGCTACCAAAACGTCCACTCTTCGAACTTTGTGAATTTCACGCAACGCTTTAGGCATCCCAAGGAAGGAAAGCTTCGACAATTCTAAAAGATCAGTTAGATTTGATTGAGGTGACCCATATAAAATGCCAACTCCATCATCAACTTCACAGATTAAAACTCTTCTATTCTCATCTACCGATGCGAGTGATAACATCATCGTCAACTGAAGTCGACGATCTTCCCTCTCCTTCGTCATCTTTAACGCTCTCTCTGCCCTCTTTGATTCGTTTCATCCACTCATATAAACTGCGGTCTTTTTTAAATCATTGTCCCCAAAGACAGTTAACAAAGATTCGAGCATGACAGATAGGCTACATCCCCAATTTAACAAGGAACCTAATGCTAACCCGATATAAAAATTATTGACTCTCCATTACAGGTGAAAAAATTATAATTTTTATATGTAAAAAAGTACCTTTAGAAATAAACTAGAAAAAAGATATTTACGGCTGAAGAGAGAAGTTTTCAAATATTTGTCTGACACATACATCTGATCTCTACGTTAACTCACATTACAATGACAGAACAACTCCAGGAACTTTTTTATATACCCTCGTACCCTTAGGTTTACCAACCAGAGGTTCTGGGTCTAGCTCGTGCCTTGGACTACTTGAGAAAAGATCAGATGCGAATAGGTAAAATTTTTATTGTACGGGACAACCAAGCAGTGGGCAGATGAATGGATCGGATGGAAGCTTAGAAGACACGCAGTGATCGAAGGAGATGAAAACACCGACACTTTAGGTTATTGAATTCTATTCCGCCGTTGGGAAAAACATTGCGAAGAAACTGATCAAGAAATGGATCATAAAAGAACGCTAAAATGGGTGGGAAAATATAACCACCTTCCGAATGGCTAAGAAAGGAATTAGGCTGTCAAGTGGACTGACAAGAAGAAAACTGCTAGGCATGGAGCCAGGAATACTCACTTACCATCCACGTGAGTGATGAGCCGAGCGCAACTTGTGGACATTCGGGTTTACTTCATGCAAAATCATGTGTTTTTCCCTGCAGAACACGGTGCACTTTAATCGGCGGCGTTCAAATGTATGTATGTATGCTACGGGGTAGCTGCACTTCTAAAAACCTATACATGCTCACTCAGTAACGCGCTGAGGAGCAGCTAAAAACTTTAGTATCAAAATTAAAATTTCATGTTTTTCTTTCGTTCTTTATTGAGTATGAAGTTCCAAAAAACTCCTGTCTGAGAGCGCCATGTACAAATGGCAAGTGCCGCCAAGATTTTTGACATCGTGAAAGCTCACCACGCTGTTTCTGACAGTTCTAAAAAGGGGAAATTCTGTGATGAACTATTGTTGAATTTCATTTGCACTTTCAGGGTAAGTCAGGGTTCAACCCTAAAAATGCAGCAAATGAAACATGAATTAAGAGTTTTGTAGTTGTAGTGGTAGGTATTTTGTGTTCATATTGTCAGTTTTATAGGTATGTAGTAGTGAACTCTACCGAACCCTTGGCTGAACTCGGGGTTCGAAAACTGCTATAAAAGATTAACCCAGGTTAACTCAGGTTAACCCAAAATTGTCAAATAAAACAACTTTTTAGAGGAACTGCTAGAAAGTGCAAATGAAATTCAACATAAGTAAAATTTAATCAATCACAAGAACGAGGTACGCGGCACGCGGTTTCTGTGACTACTGAGTTCGGAAGCTCTGAATATCACCTCAGAAGGATGGGTTATACAGGCAATGCCTGATGATACTGAGATGGCGGAGCACACGGGCAGCATGGAACAGAAAATCCATAAACAAATGTTAAAAATAACAAAAAAACGTCGAGGTTAGAGAGTTCCTTAGGAGCATCCTGATGCAAACCCGCTAAAACAACTCTTGGCAGAGGGCAAGAAAGCCCCGAAGGCATTATTATATTGCATTATATGGGAGCAAATTTGGTGACTAATATATTTATGCACTATCATGTCACTCTGACTCAGCGCCATCCGCTGAGCGTGCGCAGGCGATTTCTTCTACAGAAATTTAGCGAGTCCATCGCTTTTGTCTGTTTCACGAAACTAATGAATAACGATGTATTGAAAACAAAAATGCATATTCTGACATTTGCCTTAAAATACTAAAAATATCTAGCAAAGTTTCGACTACAATTTAATTAATAGCTAAATTCTTCACGTAGATTGGTGTTCTCAGATCAGATATTGAGGGGGTATTCAAAGTTCTTGGCACAAGTTAAAGTTAATAATGAAACAAAGTCTGCAAAGATGAAATGTGCTATCCTCAGCAAAGAAATTTCCGAAAAATCCTTCAAAATCAGCCAACAACGAATGCAATCCAAATTCTCATCCCAAAGTCATTGCGCTGCCTCCACATCGTCCTTATTTATTGTCGTGAAAGTAGTTAAACCGATAACTGTTAAAAAGAAGTCAAAAAAGATACATTCGTCTCCAAACTTAACTACCACGAAGATTTCCATGGAAATTTTGCTTTTCACCCTTTGGTATTTCTTCTTCTCTGGCTGGATGTATCTCTGTCGTCCCACTCCTTCTCCTTGAAATTTTCTTCACCCACACCAAAACCATTGACAACTGGGTCCACCTATGTAAATATTTTGTTTATGAAATGGGTAACCACACACTCAGGCTAAGAATTCGAATGTGTGCTACCACTCACCATGCGGACAGCTGAGAGGGGAGGGGAGGGTGGTGGGGCAGGTCTAACCCCACCGTCCACAATCTTAAAAGCAGTCAACATTCCACAAAAACAACAATACACCCGAACTGAATTCAAAAAGGATATCGTGTCCGAAATTTCGACTTCGAATTCTGACGTACGAAGGGACAAGGGAGTGAGTAGGTAATGTTTTGATTCTGATATCTGATATGCCTTTTCTTCTCTGTGTGTGCCTAAGTTTTTGGATATTTTGTTTCATGACAATTCAATTGAATCAAATACTTACCGTTAATGCCGCTTATTAGCGGATAGTTGCTATCACGGCCGCTAATGAGGTTTTTTAATCCAGATTCGATCAGAGTTGGGGACGATCGCTCCCTGTCACTCATTTTTTCATATAAAATACGTGGGGGGGTCTGTTGTCGTGGGAAAATGCAAAACCGATCTGAAAATTTGTGTTTTAGTTCAGCTGTTCTGTTATAGAGGCACCAAGCAATTTATTATCAATTCACAGAGAATACGAACACACGCACACCGAACTATTCCTATATCACCAGTTTTCCCGTTATTTTCAGAGGAAAACGGGAAAATTATGAGAAAAGCACTAAAATATTATCTTATCCGCAATAAAAGTGACTTTTTTTACGGTAGTACGATTTTAAAAGCACACATAAAGCACCTTACGACAAAATTTTATTATTTTTGTGCTCGAGGAGGAACGTAACGGGAAAATAACAACACCAAACAGAATCGGTCACAGGACAAACTTCCTTTTTTTTACTTAAAATCAGTCAAAAAACTAAAAAGGGTGGAAGAATTTCTTGTTTTTCCATTAGACTTTTCGGTCAACGGGATGTGTGTGTAAATCTTGGTGAGGTGGAGGAATCTTTGCTTTAGCCACTGGAACCAAAACGGAAATATAAAATTCGGGGGACACAAAACTGCAACTTCCACTCCGTACAACACAAATTTTTGGTAACTGCTCCGGAATTTTTTAATTTCTGAACAATTTTCGGATTTGTTTCGATTTATTTCACTGTCCTGACCAGAAAATTTCCACCCTTTGCCAGTATGTGCGCCTGGTTTCCAGTTAGGGACAGCTTTGACTTCGAAAATCGAAACGGAAAGCGGGGAAACTCCTTCAGCGGAGTCGTCCTGTCGTTGCTCTGTTGTTATCTGGATGCTCGGTGTGCTCTGTGGGTGCTCTTGAGTTACAGCCACCCGACACTCCTTCTCGTGTGCTTATGGGAAGTAGTGGGCTCCTTTTTACTTGTATCAGCACAAATGCCCTGGAAATCACGAACATACGATGGCAGCCGATATTCCAATTCACTCAATTGGTAACGGTAAATTAACTGCCACACAGTTTCTTATCCCACCGGGTGGAAGTTGCGTGTTTAATTGGTAAACAAATAGAACAAATTTTCACGAAAAAATTAAAATTTTCTGATCCAGGTATGGATTAGTAACCAACACAGGGTGGGATGGAAGTTGTTACACGTTTCAGACAGCAGGAATTTGTTAGCGCTTCGCACTCAAAATTTCAACAATCGCGTGCAATTACTTTTCACTTTTATTTCCGAATGGTTCCCAAGCAAATGGAAGAATTTTGTAGAAAGAACACTCCGCAAAAATTAAAACAACGTGCGCGCCACTCGCCGAGCACAACCCGTTCTTCGCCGCCAACTAGCGATGCCAATGAATAGAACTCTCGCTCGCCGAAAACTTTGGATATTGACGAAAAAAAGCACCGACAGACTCTTTTTTTTGTTTTTCAGGACGTCTCTATTCGTGCAAGTTTAAATCTGTGTTACTTTTTTTTATATTCTATCCGTGCGGTGCGGTGCGATTTTGCTGATGAGCTTCTTCTTCTTCTTGCTTCTCCTCACTCACTGTCGGGGGCTAATGATGTCAGAGTGTGCCTGTGCCGCGCTGTACAATTCACTTCACCCAGCTCGGCCAGCCAAAAACGCGACATCGACAACTCTACTCTACATGCACACGATGTAATATCGACCGGGCTGGCTCGTACCTACATATGTTGCGTCGTGTCGTATTCTATTATGCCATAGAATTTTTTATACACACGTATCTGGCGCGGCCCCACGGACCCGAAAACCCCGAACGTTGTCGCTGATAGCAGAGCTTTACTATCGCGCCGCAAACACACCTTCAAGTCGCGCTAATCACGTGTGGAAAATTTCGGCTAATCCGGGTATAATTAAACGTGAGCCAGTGGCACCTTTGAGGAGGCCGTATTCCGATTTTGTCTCAATGAATTGACTGCACTGTTCTCCGGTATAAAATCGCCCTATTGCGATTTACATCTTTTGCTTCAGTTTTTCACCAACACATTTTTGGTGGGAGCTTGCGACCACGTGGGCCCCAATACATTTACGCGCTGCTCCACGAACTTTGCACTTTGCTACGGTGGAGCTTTTTTATTTTATTTACTCGATGACGAAAACGAGCTCGTGCTCGAAAGGTTCTCGAGCTCCTCGATATGCTTAGCATTCAATTGTCGGTTGCATTTATCTGCATTTGGCTAGTTTCGTCAAAGCGCATCGTTTTTCTCTGGTGACCACACCGCACCGCACGTGAGTATCTCCAAATAGCTGTTAACCTCTTTTTGTATCTTCTCATTATTTAGATATATAAAGCGGTTGTTGTCGCCCGCTTTTGTTTTTATCTGAAACTCCACTTAACACGCTGCCCGACATCTACTGTTGCCTAGAGTAACTATTGCTTCAGCTGAGATGAGATTAAAATCCACATTACGTTGGGATTTCGTTGGCGAGTTTGTTTACTTTCTTTGTGCTTTTTTCATATTTTATTTACAGCGGGAGCTTGGAGCCTCATCTGAATAACGGAAATGATGCAGTTTTTACGCCAAAGCACGCCAAAGATTAGAATTCCACCATGCACGGATCAGATTTTCAAAGCTTTATTTTCAAGACATATGGGATTTACTTTCTCCCTGTAGTGGCGTTCTGGTGAAAATGAGCAGAAAAAGGTATTATGATTGTATTTTACTTTTTTTTATATTATAAATATGATAGAGGCAAAAACCCCACAAAAAAAGTATTTATACTACAACAATTTTACTGCTGCTGCTGTTGAGGAAAGAATCTCGATGATAGAATCGGCATATCTCCAACTTCTCTTGATGATCAGGCTCAAGAATTGAATCAGAACACTCACTAGTCACCTCAAAAAGTTAATGTGAAAATATTACAATTCACTGCACTTATATACAGTCAATTTGTGAAAAGAGGAATAGAGGGTAACTGCTTTACCGAATGTCCACGTCTGCTAATCTAGATGCTGGGTCCAAATCTGCTGCCAGATGATCCCGTGAGTTGTTACTGCCCATCACAATTAAGCTTCCGTTACTGATAGGCATTTTCCTCTTCCAGATGTGCTACTAGGGTGACGAGTGAGGTAAAATTGGTTAACTTCGCCAGAAACACTAACTTATATAAATTCATTTAGGTACAATAAGTTCCTCTAGATCATCTATGACGGAAAATGGTATGTCAAATAAATTACGTAATAATAATTTCCCTTTTTCCAGGTACCCTTCTTTATTATTTAAGTATTTGTCGTGCACATAAAACGTGTCTCTCTTTGCAGCTTATCGTTGCTCCAACAAATTTTGCACGACGACTTCTTTGATGCTACTGCACTGGTGCTTGGAGTTGGTGTTGTGAACTGAAGCTAACAAATTCATATAAGTATGCTGGATTGCGAGTGTTAATGACATTAAAGAGAAAAAGTAATGCTTTTCG
>QYTT01086334.1:426-10686 GCA_006980735.1 Dasypogon diadema
TATATATATATATATATATATATATATAAAGACAAAAAGCATGAGAAAGGCCCTAAACTGAGACTCAGGCATTTTCAACTTTAGCATTTCTGTTTCATTAAAAATAAAAAAAATATAGTCACTGAATATTAAAGGGTATGCAATTTTACAATTTTACAATTATTTAATTAAATTAAAATTATTGTACAATTTCTTAATAATCTTCTAATTTAAAGTTTACCACTAAATCCTCCGTTTACCGTTGGAATTTTTTACATAAGATCTGTCAGTTTTTAGCTACTGCACCTGCATTTACAAAAGAAAGAGTTGGCGCTATTTGGTGCTACACCAAGCTTGCAAAATATAAATATAAAGGGTGTTACAATAAGACGGATCGATGTTAAACGTTAAAAATCAATGGTGTACAAAAATGAAGATTTCTTTAATGAAACATGTTATTTGATCCATTACAATTAGGTGTGGAAGATAATGCCCGCCACGGCTCCGGCGGCACTCGTCAATTCGCATATAAATTTTTTTTATAACATCTCGGCATAATTGCTCCTCAATCTTATCAATGCGTCGTGAAATCTCGTCTTTGAGTTGCTGGATGGTGGTTGGGTTGTTGACATAGACTTTACTCTTCACACGGCCCCAAAGAAAGAAGTCTAACGGTGTCAAATCGCAAAATCACGGTGGCCAATTAACTTCACTGTTTCGGGAGATTATGTGCCCGGGAAATTTCTCATGCAGGAGAGTCATTGTGTCGTGGGTTGCGTGGCATGTGGCGCCATCTTGTTAAAATTACATATCATCGATGTCATAATCTTCAAATATTGGCCACAAAAAGTTGTTTAACATTGCGCAGTAACGCTCGCCATTCACTGCGACCGAATTTCCAACATCATTTTCAACAAACAACAAATGATCCAATGATTCCTCCAGCAAAGAATGCGGTCTTTTTCGACAGCAAATTACTAGGCGCTATGTAACGACTCCAAAAGTCGCTATCACAGTGATTTTTAAAAAGCAGAATAAGAAATTTGTTAACGTAGCGATGCGTCGCTGATTAGTAGAATAATCCCGAGTATCAAAAACTTAATTTTTTTAATGAGCTTTAACTCATCATTTCGACCTCTAAATGACATTTGAGCCAAAAATAACGTACATATTCGGTATCACAACATTACAAGATACCGTTATCCAAGATTTCATACAATTTGGTCGGACATCTTTTCGTAAGAACAACCGAATTTCGTATAAATTAGCATTCAAGTACATACATGAGAATTGTTTGTATTTATTTCCAATTTTTTAATAAAATTTCTTTGGAAGAAAACATAATAGGAGAAATCTTATACACAATTGTTAGGTGAAATTATTTTAAGTGGGCGCATTAGAATACGAATTTCCTAAAATAAATTTTATTTTACGATCATAACATAGCATAAGATATATTTTATGAAACCCATTAGAATATGTCCTAATCACAAATTTCTTAAGGATATTTTGCAAAAAATTATTATATTTTTTTCCTCAGCGTCAAGCGGTCTGTCTAAACCCGTATTGAACAAAACCAAAGTTTTTCTTTTTTAAATAGTCTCAGTTTAACACTTTTACCTGGTAAACTGGGTGTCGATGTGTGTGAAACCCTAACAACTTCTCACCTCTAATTTCAACGAAAATAAAATACTCCCAGAAAATGCTCGTAGAAGAAATGATAAATGATTTCTGATGCCTCAAAACGTTTCGCATGAGCACCTTAATTGTTTGATTGTTTCAGAAGTCACGCGTTGCAGAAGTCTGTGAAAGGCTGGCTGGTGAACGAATTTGTTTCGTCCCCTTGGTGCTTTTATTCCTGACGTGTCCAACGTACACAGCCTGTTCGCTCAGGCTGTTATTAGTGTTCAACAAAGGATGAAACAACTCACAAAATTGTCACAACACAAAATGCGTCGGAGACCAGGTATACATGTGTACCTGAGCAAAGAAGCTCTCCTCCGGAAATGGAATTCGTTGTGAACTCTTTCGTGCGTGTAAACTTCTAAAGATACTCGAGCGTCACAGTTTTCGGATTGGTAACTTTTTGCTGGCTGCGAGTTTTTTCACAGTCACGAAAGCCTCCTCAATCAATTACACACAAATCAGAGCTCCAAATCAAATTAGATACCCAGGAATTTAACCTGCGACCTGATTACATCAACTTGATGTAACAATTGGAGGCCCGCGAGTTCAACAACCCCTGCGCTCGATTTGCTCTTGGCCATTTCAGAACAGCTCCACTTATCTCGGTCCATGAATCCCAAGAGGTCCGGTAGTGAGCTGCACGTGGTCTCACGGTAGTTTTAATTTATCCGAGCAAGTCCCAAAAAAATCCTACTGCCTCCGCGATCATTATTCATCATTAAATTGTAATCGAAGGGGGAATAATTGCAGGCGGGCAGTCTGTAGTCGTAATGAGTCCATATGAAAGTGTTACGGCGTTGAGTAGTCGCGGTGCTTTTCTGCTTCTGTTCTGGTCCTATTGAGGTGATTTGATAGAGGATTGTGTCGCTGCACAGTTCCAAGGGGTGCGCCAGATTCGATTCGCAGCAAATGTGTTGCAGCTCGAGCCTAATCGATAGCTAAATAGCAGGAAAAGTGTGAAAAAAGAAAAGCACACAAAGCGATCTGCTGGAACAAAACAGCGGGTCACATAATTCCTGTTCTTAGGGGTAGTAGTGCCGGTGTCGCAGTTCGAAGGCGGATGAATCGCAGTGCATAAAATCAATAGCAACCCCTTGGTGCTACTGTTTTTTCTGGGACATGCTTAAACTGCACTCGGAGTGCAGAGGAAATTCCGAGCTGAATTTGCGTTCCCAGTAAAAACTCCCACACCCACAGTCTGCTGCGTCTTATATACTTCATTGCTTTAATTTCACGAAGCCCTACTGGACTGGTGGATACTTAGGCCGTTAAGCGCATTGTAAACATTTTCGGCCAACCAAAACAGACATAGCTGCATTTTCTTGAGACAAAATTGGCCGTGGCTATCGATTTTTTCTTTCTCCGGCCGCACAAACTCACAAAGCCCCCTTTCACTTACGGACGGGATCAAAAGCCTTACACCGTTGGAGCACTTCGTGTAGTTTCTGAACGAGAAATGCCTACCTCGGCAGTACATAGACGGCTCGGTATACAGCACAGCACAGACCCAGACATCACTCACTACTCAAATTATTAATGGTTGACGGCGGTGGCAGCCACCTCATGACACCCCGTTCTACCGGTTTTCCGCTTTCGGTGTCTGAACTCGAGTGCCAAAGCTCTTCAGCTTAAAAAATATTATTGTCCCACCACCTCTAGGGCTGGTGGGGTTGCAGTGATACAGCATGTTTTCCCGGATGACATGACATCCACTGTTACTGTATTGCTCCTAAAAAAGCCTATTGGGGGTTGAGGCAGTAATGGCATTAAAACACTTTGCCAAGAAGACAAGTCTCTTTTGATTTTCATTAATAATTATGCACAATCTGCTCCCCGTTTAATGCCATTAGTGTGCAAGGAAACGTGCTAAGTTTATTTACAGAATAACAGCAGCTTACTCCGGCTTGACACCTTTCCACGGATTTAGGTTTAAGGTATGATACCCCGTTTCAAAAGAAACGCACTGGCTGATCGAATGCGTGTGTTGTTTTAATGGAGAGATGTTTTCATTTGAGAGTAGGTACAATGATACAAACGAAAAGGCTTTATTGGAAATTCAAATTAGTCTGATGAATCCAGGCAACAGGGTTAAATACGGGAAAAGCGGATTGTAAAAATGCCTAATTTGCCGTTCTAAAAATCAAAAAGTTGGAAGATTAGTTCAAGTATTCAATTCAACAATGTAACGCAGTTTCCTTTTCCGGGTAGTCCACAGACGCATATTTTCTTTCCAATAAATTAAGAGAAAACATTACAGCGCTAATTTCAATTTCGTCGTAATGCCAGATTTGTACAAAAATTGTTGTCTACGAACTCTACGTACCTGAATACGATGTAATAAACATCATCAAATTACATTTATCACAATTGGACAATCGAAATATTTGTAATGTGCACCTAGCTTACGACAAACATGGCTGTCAACCGAGAATTTGGTGTCAGCGAGGCGGCCCATGCCATGAGCAGTTGCCTGAGGAAGAAGAAGGGGTTCTGCTGACAGCAAACGGAAGTGCGGAATTTTTTATTCCCTCCGTTTTCTGATGACGATGATCGCGTGTGTCTGATTATATGTCCCGGTAGCAAAGGGGTTTCTTTTGTAGTCTCTAGTGTGGCCGGAAAACTGGAAGAGAATGAAAGAAATCGTAGGCGATAGTGATTCAGAGAAATTTAAAGTTACGTGCAATGGTCGATAACTGTAAGTGCAAAAAAAACGCAAATCTTAAATCCATTTAAATTAAATATCCATTGAAAAGTCTACTTAAATTCGCATTAATATTTTGTGTAATACAGTATCATTTTATTTTATTTTATTGCATCGCAGACATATAAATATTTTTATGAAATAATAACGAGTTTCCTTCTAGCTCAGAAGACACAGGGTAACGAAAAATATTTGCATTGACTAGTAATGCACACTCCGAAGGTATTAACCGGAAGTATAACAAATAGCGTTGCCACCATTACAAGATGAAAATGTACATTGTAGCAGATTTCATTGTAGAAAATTTCTTATCCAAGTTCTTTAAGCACATGAAGGTGAAAGATTGTATATCTAGAACCCTAAATCTCGCATATGGCGTTCCTGAGGGCTCGATTATTGCTCCTCTACTTTTCAGCTTATATTTTTTTTAATATGTTGTCTAAGCTCAGGGGAAAACCCTATGATGCTCATGCTTTTGGCATAAAATTTTTCTACTATGCAGCATCCCAGTCGCTTCACAAGTACAATTTTTGTCAGTAGCATTGCCTCAACCACTGGTACCCAGAAAGATCGCCGTGTCCTGTGCGGGATTCGAACCCACGCCAACAGAGGAGGATCTCTGCGGACGTGCGCCTCAGCCCACTCGACCGCCGGCATATATTTACAATTTCGTGAATGAGGTTGAGGACTGCAAAGTTCACATTCACGGGAACGATGTGCAGGTATATCTTGACCGATCTGCTCGCCTAACGGACGATTTTGTATACTGTTTGAACTCGATTTGCGGAATATATCAGACTGGCCGACTGGGAATGGTTTAATGCTTAATTTTCACAAATTGCAGTGCAACAAACACTTCTTATTCAGCTCATCCTCGTAATAAATTTGAATTGAAAATAGGTTGTTTTACAGTTTAAAATCTTGCATCTGAAAACTTGACCATTTTCAATGAAATTGGCAAAATCCGAGAACGAGATGATAATCTTGAGTACCAGGCTGCTGATCTCTGAAGAGAGGCGAATGAGTTGATTCGCCTCCAATGACCCAATAATGCCATCGTTTTCGGAATTCCATATTCTACTAACGTAACGAAAAAATAACAGCAAACCAAGTCTTCATAAACTATAGTGCATTGCATTTCGCCATATACTACAATCTTTCGAGCAAAATTCAAGAATGCAAGAACTCTAGTTTCGTTTTTTATACCCTAGATGCAGGGTATATGAGGTAGGGTAGGGTTCGCCCTGAAACGATTCTCATCCCTCGCATGCGGAGTATTGTTGGGTGGGCAGCACTCTTACTTTGTTTCTATTGCTCGTCTTTGGAATGCACTATCAATCACGGTCAGGGGGTGTGGAAGGATATCCGAGTTCAGAGGCTTGTTGAGAGAGCATTTCTTGTTGTAGTTGTTGGTATGAGTGTAGGGACACGACTTGCTATCGTTAATGATTTATTTGTGTTTCTTTAGTTTCCTATTATCATTTTTAGCTATTGCTGTTAGACTGAGCTTTACACAAAGTCCTTATGAAGTTCTGTTTATATTGTCAACACTCGGAATGACATGTTTATCGCTAATTTATTTCTTTATTTACTGTGTACAACTTAAAAGATGTAAATCTTGTGTATACATACACCAAATAAATTATTGTTGATATTGTTAATATAAGTTTAAGCAAACGTTTGTAACGCATAAAACTATTCATGATACATAGAAATAAACTATATGGCCATTAATGGGAGAAGAAGAAATTGTTCAATAGTCTATCTGTCCGTCTGTCCGTCCACGCGTTATCTTGAGAACACCTTAAGCTAGAGAGTTTAAATTTGGTAAATAGATACCTTATTAAGATTGAAAGATTAGGTTTGTAAATGGGCCAATTTGGACAAATCCTTCATAGTGTTGCCATATGAAAATTACAGGTAGATCAAACAAAAAAATCAATATTTTTCTTCTAAATCGAGAACGCTTCGAGGCAGATGGATAAAATTCGGCACAGATACACTTTAGTAAAACCTAAATATCTTAGCAGAAAATGAAACAAATCGGGCAACTATTTCAGAGGGTTGTCACATGAAAGTTTTATTTTTCAAAGCCGGAAATGTGAATTTTTTTTTCAAAAGTTTTTGTGATCGTCATAAAAATATGCGTATATAGGTTTTCGATTTTGGTTTCCGGATTTCTTAAATTCGAAATCGCGGATCCAATATGGTAGACACGATTTTCTAAACGTCAATGTAATGTTGTCAAAATGACGAATATATAGGGTTTTGAGGCTGATGATTACGAATTTAACATTAACGCTTAAGAATTCAACATGGCGGCTGAAATATGGCGGTCGTAATTGTTAACTTTTTCAAGAGTTTCTCGGTCATCATGAAAATACGTCCATATGGGTTTTTGGAGGTCGCTGATTTCAAATCTGGAGTCAAATTTTGGAGATTCAAAATAGCGGGTCCAATATTAAAGCTAAAAGATGCGCCGACAGGTTGCGGATAGCAGGACTGCCTGCAGATTTGAAGGTCAGCTGCGAATATGTAAGAATAAGTAGCCGCGGGCAATTAACTACAAACGCATTATTTTCTTTTCTTCCCTACATCTAGGGTATAACATAATTGGTCTAAACCAATTATAGCTTCTTTCCTTGTTTAGCCTATTAGCTTCCTAGTGCTAAAGAAAAGTTATTGATGCTATATGGATATGTTCAGAGATTGCTTGACGAATTTGCTCTTTTGCTAACTCGAATTAAGAACCGCGATGATAAATATGTAACTTGGCCTTTACCTGAAATCTGGTAATTTACTGAAGGCCGTGAATTTCCCTATCATCGATCAATACGATTCATGGGCACTGCAGACCTACGAAAATTAATAATTTAGTTAGGCCTTAAGATATTTTATTACAGTACACACCCTTCTAATTTCGAATACTTCACTTGATAATTACTAATCCGGCGAAAAAGTGCCCTATACCCAAAATTATTTATCCTAGCAAGGTTTCCGATTTCCGCCTTATAAGCTTCCTATAATAGCTGTTTAAGGTGAGATCTGTTACAAACATATCTTAAATATAACAGAACCCAAAAGGAAATGGGATAATTCTAAGTTAATCCTCGAGGTCTCAAGACTTCACTTTTACGTTTTTCTTTCCTGATTGTTGCATTACAATGTCATTGCAGAGGAGACCTCCTTTTGAAAACTATATCGAGTAATGGGGTGGCATCGTCCAGGACAACCAGTGCCGGAAACAGCGAAGGTCACACAAAGCACCGGAAAGGTCGTGACAACAGTTTTCTGGGATAGTGAAAATATTCTGCTGCTAGACTTCAAGGAAAGTAATACCGTTGTAAATGCCACATATTTTGTTGAACTTCTACGAAAGTTACGTAAAGCCATTGTCAAGAAAAGGAGCGGAAAATTGTCCCGAAAAGTACTGCTCTTACACGATAATGCGTCCGTAAACACTGCTGCTATTTCAAAGGCTGCTGTTAAGGAATGCGGCTTCGAGGAACTGGATCATCCATCTTACATTTCAGACTTGGCTCCAAGTGACTATTTTTTATTTGCCTAACTAAAATCGGATGTGCGGGCAAGGAAGTTGAACTCCGTCGAATAAATTGATGAGGCGGTTAGGCAGTATTTTGAAGATAAATCTTCAGACTACTATTTTAATGGTATTAAAGCACTCATTGTGAAAAATGTGTTGAAATAAATATTGAAAAATAACTACTGTCTTTCTCGTCTCGCATCCCTCCTTCTACCTTAGCCCATGGATACTTGGACCGCACTACGTATATAAAATAGAAAGCATTTCCTTATAAATGACATTCCTATCTCAATTTCGGGAAAATATGGAATAAAAGAGCTTTGATTCTATGCCATTCAATTCTATTCGCTATGATTGGTTTCTATTCACTATGGTTCGATGAAATGCACTTTAGTAAACCCGGAAAAAATTATTCATTTAAAGAATCCATCTACAAAGAATACATCCGCAAAAATTAGAGAGCTTTGGTAGCCATTAATTTCAAACTGAAGTGTAATTATCAAAGAAGCTAGAAATAACATACACTTAGGCGTTATGCTAACAATACAAATTAGTACCGGTTCATGTCTGTTTTAGAGTTGTAACCTAATTATAAGTGCAGCTGGGGTAATCAGTTTTCTACTGCTTTCCTGTTCCGAAAATGCTTCAAGATTTGTTGTAGGCTACCCACTTTGTGGATTTTGCTCAGTAAATTCACAAGAATTTAGCTGAGAACGTCAAAAGTGCCTTTGGGTCAGAGATGGTAGCATAAAAGACACTTTGAGTAATATTTTCGTTGATTTAGTCAGAAGGATTACTAAGGAAAAAGGTGTGCATAGCCACATTTCATAACTTAATAGTTCAGGTTCAACAACTTTTTAGAAAAATGTAGCACTATGGCTACGCCAAACTGTGATGACTACATCACCGGCAACACCTGTTAATAGCCCGACAGTGTTGATCAAAGATGAAATAATTATCACAAAGATGCGGCACTGTAATAATGACTACTAAAGTAACAAGGATGGATAATGCTACCACTACTTCTACAGTACGGGGGGCTAGTCCCCCTAGGGTGCGTAACGCATTCCCCCCCTCCGCCAACAAAAAAACTATTTCTATAGTAAGATATGCAGTTGTAGTGATTTTGTCCATTTGCTTCTGAGGCGCACCAACACATCAGCATCAAGGAGCAGGTAATTATTCAGCCGGCTGAATACATTTAAAGCAAGGGGCAGGTCAATTTTATAACTCTAATATTTCCTACCTATTTATGAGTTGCTTCTTTGTTAGTTTTATTTATTCTTTGGTACTGATAGATGGGAAGCCTATAACTCGGCTTATCGATTGCAATTTTTTGCAGGGGTGCCAATAGCGTAAAAGTTCATAAAAGGCTTGTGTATAGAACTTGCTTGCCGTCACGTTTCCTGTTTGTTTTGCATGATCTTCCTCCTAACCACCATGTGACTAAGTGAGGTAAGCAAGTGTAATTTGTGATATTCTTCCTTTAACTTTGAGCCTCGTTGAAATCTACGTTCCATTTGCAGAAAACGGCTATCAATCACACCTCGAGATTTTCCGAAACATTTGCCTTCTTCTTTAATAGGAAGCACTGCTGCTGCTGCTCCTCATCTGTTAAAGCCGTCTTTCTGTCTTTAAGTTCCCAGAAACGTTTGAGATGATTCTCTAATTCCGCACGAGTTAAGTTTTTTATTTAGTAAAACAAATAAAATGAAAAGAAATAAAACCATTTGACACGTTCAACCCGGCGGTGGTAGAGTTTTATCTTTTTACTTAAAAACCAAAAAGAACTTTTTAATTTAGACGTAAACAGATTTTTAATTTGAAAAATTTTGCGATTACTCTTTGGAGTAATTCACATTGTGGCGTTCTTAAGACTGAATTGAATGAATAAATATATTCTTTACTTAGATTTTATGTTGTTCATTGCAATTTTGCTGTTAATGTTAAAAGATACACTCCGTTTCAAAAAATTATCCCCACAGAACGGTTAATAGAAATTTGTAAAAAAAGTAATTAATTTCTGATGAAATATATTTTTCTAATTAATGATTTGGTGTAAAAAGAATAAAACAACATGTTTCTTAATGTATAAATTTATTAACATTTTCACTTAATAGTTAATATGCTTGCCTTTACTCCTTTTCAAACAATTCAACCTATCTACCATTGAATTGACCAAATTTTTGCAAAGGTCTTTACTAAGATCCTCGTTCCAAATTCTTTCTATTTCGTTTATAAAATCGTTTTTGGTTGGAAAAGATCTTCCAGATAACTTTTTGGTCATGTAACCCCATAAATTTTCTATGACGTTCAAGTCTGGTGAGTTAGCGGGCCAAAAAAATTCAGT
>QYTT01086337.1:0-11171 GCA_006980735.1 Dasypogon diadema
CAAGCTTTTTAGATTCGATAATATGCCATCTTATAAAACTAGATGCCTCTTAATTGGTCTACAATCTCTTGAAATGCGCAGGAAGGTTGCAAGTATCATGTTTGTGAGGGATGTTTTATGCTACAAAGTTTGTGCGCCTGATCTTGTCAGTTTGTTTCTGTTCCTGGTGTTTCTCTTAGAACTTGTGCATTTTTATTTATCCCTACTCATCGTACAAACTACGACCAATATGAACCTATTACGTATTGTTCTAAATTACTCAATGAAGTCTATGATACGGTTGACTTAGACATGGACCGCCATTTATTTAAAAGTGCAGTTATTAATGTTTAATCTTAATTGTTTATTATTAAAGTGCTTGCTTTAATTTTGTGAACTTTATTTCCTTCACGAGCTAATTGAATTCTTGTATGATAACTAATTATAATGTTAACTTTACCGAATTTGTAATCTTTCCTCCCTATATTATTGGAATATTTGCATATTGTATCACTGGAATAAATAAATAAATAAATTAGGGGTTTGATTAGTCCATTTGTCAATACGACAAACCGAAAACTTGAACGAGCCCAAATTCCACGGTTTGCAGACTACAAGGGTTGTCAGGTTTTTAAATTGAATCGCCATTTTGTAACGTCACTCTGCATATTTTGCTTCCAGAGCTTTTCAGTGGTGATGATTTTGCACTAAGTGACGTAAATTTAGGTGCTAAAATGGACACTAACATTAAAATAAACGCTGATTTTATTACATTAAAAATTCCACAAAAAAATGCACGTCTCTTTTGCTCGCTTCTAATTGGAATTCTACCAAAATCATGTATATTCTTCCTCTGACAAAGATTCAAACTCCATTTATCCAGAGTGACGTCACCAAACATTGGTCAAATTCGATTTATCAATGAGAATTATTGATACAATATATAATACGATCTAAGGCGGGTGCAAGAAGAGAAGTGGAAAGCGGTTGTTCCTTAGTCCAAAAAAATTGATGTCTTAAGAGAATGCCACGTCTCGCCATTCGCCGCCTACTTGGCGAATGAATCCAAAAAACTCAGCAGTGTGTCGCTGATCGATATTACTGGCCGGGTGTGACAGGTGACGTAATAAAGTATGTAAAAAGTTGTGAAACCTGCCTTAAATCGAAACCAACTACCAAACCACCTTTTGGTCCATTAGGAAAATTCAAGGAAACATCCCGTCCATGGCAGATGATCGCACTTGATTTGTTAGGTCCCTTTCCCAGGTAACACCTTCCACTTGGTCGTTTGCGATTGGTTCACAAAAATGCCATGTTTTTTCCCTATTCGCAAAGCTACCGCAAAAAAAAAATATCCAGGATCCTAGAAAATCGCATCTTTCTAGAATATAGTGTTCCAGAAATAGTCATCACGGACAACGGACGGCAATTTGACTCCAGAGAATTCCGAAAACTCCTAAGCGATTACGGTATTCGAAAATTTTGGCTGAATTGCAGATATCATCCTAAGAATAATATTTCGGAACGGTGGAACAAAGTGATAGGTGGAGCGCTCAGATCTTATGTGATTGATAATCATAAGACCTGGGACCATCAGGTGGGACCAATTATAGTAGCACTTCGGACATCTGTGAATAGCATAACTGGATATTCCCCATTCTTTCTAAACTCTGGCAGTGAGTTTACATTTTCAGCATCAGATTATTCCCTGTACGAACCTATCCAAGAAGAATCAATCAGGAGCAGGACCCAATTTCTAGGCAAAGTTCAGTCCGCATATGACGATATCTATAGGATACAAAAGGTACTTTGACGAGAATAAAATAAAATTTCAATTTAATGTGGGCGACGTAGTTTATAAGCGTAATTATGTTCTATCTGAGGCTACTCAGAGCTTTTCATCTAAATTAGCACCTAAATATATCAAATGCATCGTAACGGAAAGGAAATCGGACTTAGTATATCGCCTCTCTGATGAGTTAGGGAATGACGTGGTGTTTATGCTTCACCAGTGGATAGCTATCAACACTTTTCTCTCATCATCTCATACGCCTTTTAGTAAATACCTCTACCTTAAAGACTTAAACCTATTTCTTACCCTTTGCCCATTGACCATGAATTTATTAATTTCGGTGGTTATGGTATAGCATAAGAAAATTCAGCTAAAAAATTTACGCACCAACAATGAAAGCTGAATTTTATGGAAAATCCAAATTATTATGGCGTTCGTGAGTTTTACTACTTAATATTTAATGACTGTAATACATCGCAAAGAAAAAATGCATCATGGTGTGGACGTACCACAAAACTGAATTTAATTTTAAAGTTCATAAAGTACAGATGAAGCCATTACTTCCTCCAGATTTTCATGCGGATATCTTGAATCTAATTATAGGGTAAACCCCTTAAATTTCACCAACATTACATATAACAGTAAATTAACGCTGGCAGAGACACAGTTGGAGTAACTTTTCCTAACTGAATCACATCGGTGGCACATGCAACTAGCGAATTCTATTTGTGAGCAGTCACTTGAAATTCATTGCCTTTTTTTGCCTTTAAAAGCACTGTCAGCTTCTGTGTGTAGGTGTTGAGGATATATTTCAGCTTTCAGGTAACACTGGTGGGATTCCGCAGCGTCGACGTGTGTTTATCCTGAAATACCTCACAATAATTCCTCTCTTCATTTTAAATGAAAATCTCACTGCAGCTATGAAGAAACTATCCGTGCAACTACTTGTGTCGTTTTTATGGCGTTCAGAAAATTAAATGATGTTATATATGCAGGAAGAACGAAATTGCATTGCAGTGGGTGTGCAAACGGACTTATTTTGCTCAACTTTAAATTGTGGCTAAACGTTGCCATCAAGCCTGCGACTTTCTCTACACACAAGAAAAATGAATGTCGGTTTTGCTTGCACATGTAATGAGAAATTAATTTTCGTATATGCCTTAAAGCTGGGGAGCAATTTCTGCAAAACTTTTTCTATTGCCCTGCAAAATTGTGGATGTTACACATTTTCGTCTCCCTTGAATTCGTTAACATTGAACGCAATCTTCAAGAAAAAAATAATAATGCTCTCTGGAACGAAATAAATTATGAGCACACGCTTTTTGGGCAGAATAGAGCTGAACCCACCCCACAGAGTTCATCTGTCAACGAACAACAATATGTATTTCGTCCTTTTGCTTTTCTCCCCAACCATTTAATTAATTTCAAATACCAAGAACTCATTTATAGTGCTCAGAATCCATTAGAATGCCATTTGCAATAAGCATCAATCCAGTGCTAAGACTTTTTTCCAATAATTGATTTTGATTGAACTGAGAGATGCTACGGAAATGTTCCCTAATGGACTCAAAAATCCATAATTGTTCTGTTGAAAGTGATTAGCATTTTAAGTCAATTAAAAAGTTTCATTTATATTTTTTTCTGTTGAAAGCTTTGCTTCCCCGAAAATGCTCACTGTATTTAGTGATTTCTTACTTTTGTTCATTATATAGTATGTATATATATATTGTCAGCAGTTTTCAACTGTTTAATGGGCAGCTCTGAAGTTTTGATAAACAGATCTTCATTTCTCGTGCAGATTGTTCTTGATGCTAGCATTATTCCATATTTAGAAAAGGCTAATAATTTTGCTAATTAGCTGTGAAGCACATTTTGAAAAAAAGCGAAATTTTGATGATTTTAACATTTTCGACGAATTAAAAAGTATGTTACATGTTTTCTCACTTACGCACTCATTAATTTCGTGAACAGCGAGAACTGGAAACTTGAAATTTGGTAGGTAGGTTTCTCTTGAATTGTAGACTCCCATTAAAGAAGCTTTTCTTAAAAATTCCACACGTACGGGGTTGAAAGGTTTTGCTGAAAAAGTTAAAGAGCAAGTGGCGTGATCAGTACTAAGATGAGACATCGGTTGTATTGACTGAATTTCGGAGAACTGAGATATGGCTCATTTCAAAACCCCCGGGAGATATACTTACAAGCCGTGAACCAGAGAAAATAACGCACACAACTATTAGGAGGTGTGGTCCCAAAATTCAGATCAAATTTTGCATTCATTCTTATGGGAGAATTAATGCAATTAATGCGCTATATAGTGTAGTTTATTTAGTTGAAATATTTGTATTGCCCTCTTGGGTTTAATAAAATGTGAAAATAATTCTTTTATATGCCAATGAGCAGAAAAATGTTGTTAAATCAGCCGCGACATATCACAAGCATATGAATAGGGCCTGTCTACCTAAAGTTTACATTGTCTACGTAAACTATGCATTATCTACATTGTCTGTACATTGTCTACCCCGGAGTGGTTAGAGTTTCGTTTGGACTGAAAATTTTATATAATTTTGTTAGGCAAGACATATTAGATTTGATATCATTAGAAAGGCAAAGAACCGGGCTTTAATTGCTTAGAAGATAATTTTGCCGTAGAATGGATAGTTTAGGCACCATCAGGTGATGAACAAAAAGTTTTATCGTGTGGTCCATAAGAATCAATGTAATTTAAACCTTCACATAGAGAATTTCTGCTTCATGGCTTGTAAAGTATATATCCCAGGGGTTTTGCTCATTTGGTTGCATACATTTACGAATCCTTCACTATTCAATACACTGAGTTCTTAAAATCTGGGGGCACGGCAGTGAGAAAACAAGCACGGCCGCACCATCCTTTTCTCGAAGCAACTCACGGCACTTTTAAGCTCACTGTATCTACGTTGTGTGTAAAGCTGGCAGTCTAAAATTTTAGTAACCAAAGTTACTGAACCTACCTCTACCCCCAAATTACAAATTTGTACCTAATATTTTATTACGAAATATCTCAAGTCAAAATTCCCTTATTTTGTCAGTGCGAGACTTGACATTTTTGTACATTTTAGGTTTTTGATGGGATTTAGTTTGCTGTAATCTGTATATGAGCAATTCTGAGAATACGCCAACCCACATCCGACTTTTTAAAATAATTTAACGAATAAAACTGTATATGACTTTTGAAATTGGATTGCCTAAGTTTTCTGGAATCTATGAAACCCTCGTCGTTTGTCCATTTCTCGACCACTTTAAAATAGGAACACAATTATTCGTACTAGGGACCTATGAAGTATGAATCAATAGGTAGTGCGCAAATTTTAGGGTTTGTATTATGTAGCTTGAACAATTGTAACAAGAAAATAATACAAAATTTATTTGGTTCAGACCAATTATGTTATACCCTAGAAATAAACTAATAAGTATGTAGTGAGTTGCACGCGAATACTTATTCTTATACACTCGCATTCGCTGACCATCAAATCTGCAGGCCATCTTACCACCTGCAACCCTGTGGACGCACTCTTTATCACTGCACCAACGGCGAGGAAAAAACATTTAAAAAACATAAAATGTAGAATCAGCCTTAGGCTGATTACTTGATACCCTATATGATGTAAATACAGTTCATCTCATAAAACTCTTCTGTACAAAATGTTAGGGCCGCAGGTTGCTTCTTTTCGAATTATATCCAATAATCTGGAAATTCAATATGGCGGCTCAACCAAGGAGTGGGGCACATTACTCCTTTTTGCTTTTCTGACTCGGGATCATCTGTACACGCAAAGTGTAAAGTGATAGGTTGCTTCCATTTCGAATTATGCCCAATAATCCAAAAAATTAAATATGCCGGCTAAACCAAGGAGTTGGGAAACGTTGCCTATTTTCGTTTTTCCGACCTGGAGTCTCATAAAACACATCTATACAAAATTTCAAAGTAACAGGCTGCTTCCTCTTCGAATTATATCCAATAATCCAAAAATCCAATATGGCTTCTGTTGGTGTTTGTTCGTTCTGTATTTTACTTTCTACCTCCCATTTCGTGTTTATATTGCTCTCCCCTTTGAGATTTGCACACTAAGAAACTCTGTGGAAGCCACTGTGAAAGCATAAAAATTCAAATGCTTGCTGACAGGTCTTTTTGTCATTTGAGTTCTCTATCTGTTTTCTGCTTAGTGATTATACCCAACAATCCAAAAATCCAATATGGCGGCCTATTGAAGAAGTGGGGGGATTCGCCCCATTTTCGAACTTAAATATACAAATTTTCTGAAAGTAAAATATACAAAATTTCAGCCTTCTAACTCAATTCATTCTCGAGTTATTGGACGGACGGACAGACGCACATGCTTAAATCGATTTGCTTTCACATTCTAAACATATGTATATAATTCATTCTGCTCTAGCATTATTGGTTCTATGCGTTACAAAGGTTGGATCAAAACTAATACACCCTATCAAGCATATAGGGTATAAATACACAGGATGTCCCAGTTAAATTGATCAATCGGGCGCCCAGTGATTGTATGGTAGGGAGGGAGGAGGGGATAATCGTAACGGTCTCCGAGGTAAAGCCTAAGATGTACCCTACAAAATGACATCACAATCACACGCAACAAATGTTTATTGGAAATTATATGACCCAAAACCTATAAAAGGAGCAAAACAATTTCAATCCCCCTCCCTGCCATAAACTTGTTTGTTTGGCTAGTCGAGGCCCATCACTGGGCGCCCGCTTGGTCAACTTAACTGGGACACCCTGTATAATTATAAATAAATAAATAAAGAATTGCATTTTAAAATAATATTTGAAGTGCTTTTAGTAATATTAATGTTTTAAACAATTATGTAGAATAGGAAAGCTTTCGTATTAGAATAGAGAAACCAATATTGTATGAAAATACTGGAGGCTTAAAAGAGAAGCCCTGTATGGAATTTGCCTGTTTGCGAATTGGATTTTACAAATTTACTGAAGTAAATTTCAAAGGTTTCTTGAATTATCGTGTGGACAGTCACGCTCACAGGTATGAGACGATCTTTTATCCTCCATTAATGGATATGTAGTTTAATTGTCTGTATAATAGATATGCATGCAACGTATTCAAATAAAAAGATATGGAATGAAATATCCGTGAAGACAATTTCAAGTGAAAAGCAATGAGATAGGGCCCTGATGTTCAATCCACTGATAAGTTATATGGTACGAATTTAAAACCATTAATAAGCATTTACACGTAGATTTTCACTTCGGGGTATATAATGTGTAGACAGTGTAGATAATGGATAGTATATGTAGACAATGTAGTCTTTTGGTGGATAATGTAAAATTTTAGTAGACAAATGCCCTATTTGTGTGCTTGCCATATACTGCAACTGTTTTAACAAAGCTAATTACAATCCGCAGAAGAAAAAACGACATACATCTAAGATTTTGAACACTCTTGTATTTGTTACTTTTTATAAGTATACGTATTAAAAATATCTTAATCTATCATTTCTGAGCTAGTGTGGAGAGGAACAACATCTGTGCAGTTAGGATAACTCAACTCAACTCTAACAAAGTTGTAGTTTCTTTGGGTTGTTATATCTTTCAGTTCTCTCAGAACTTAAATTTCGGTCCCCTTCAAGCTAACTAATATTAATAATCCTTTATTCCAGTAAAATATAATAATCGCATTTCTCAAAACTTTCCAAGAGATCCCACAAACTACCTATGTCATTCCAGGATATAGAACTAATACTTAATGCAAATACTTCCCTATTTTTGGAGAAAAAAGTTGCCGGTATTTAAATTCCTATCTAATCCTCTTTATTTTGTACGCTATGGTTGCAAATCTTTAACTTATTGCGATGTAAAAATACTTAAAGCGGGAAAGTAAATGGGCTAGACATTGTGGATAAAATGTGCGTATACGTTGCTGTAATCAGCTTATTTCTGGACGCCCGCAAGGTCTACACCTTTGGCGCAAGGTTTCGTTCACAGAAAGCATCTCGGCGGATAAAATGTTCGTCGCAAAAGGGTTAAGGATTGAGTAATTCATAATTTGTAATAATAATAAAAAATTAAACTTTTATGTCAAATGTCGATATATACAAATTGGTACAAGTATAAAAACACGAACCTTACAAGAATTATGTACTTTTGAATTAGACCGCGAACTTACACGGAAAGTGAGCTAATTGAGTGGCACCATCCAAGGCAATCAAATTCAATTCTCGTTTAGTTTTAAATCTCCTCTTACATTTTATTTGCGCTAAATTATCTCAGGATGCATTTTTATACCCTAAATGTAGGATATTATAGCTTTGAGCAAACTTCTGTAATGCATCGAAATGTTCATGATACACAAAATTTAACCATTATGCCATTAATGAAAGGAGAAAATAAATCGTTTAATAGTGTCCGTCTGTCTGTCTGTCCATCTGTTTGCCACGCGTAATCTGGAGAATACTTGTTATGGTCGCCTTGTTGAAAGCACGGATCCTTGTCCAGGCGTGGGACAGGAGATTCGTGCCCACCCACTTATCCGCCTTCACTGCAAAAAGGTTTCACCTTTTTGCCATTTTTTTTATAGTTCCTTAAATGTGGGGTCCACCACCCGGTTTCCCTCCCACAGGAATCATAAAATAATTAATACTTACCATCTGCTGGGGAAATTAATCCCACGGTCACCTTCCCAATCACCTGCAAAAGAAAAGAAAACGCATACGAATTTGCATATGGTGGAAATTTTTCTCCAGTTACTAAGATCTGTAATCTGGCGACAGCGGGGAAAGCCCAAACGGGATTTTACAATTTAAAATAAAAATCCGCAAAATCACGAGGTCCAAGGCACTGTAAAATATCCTCTACCAGCAAAAGAATCCTGTAGCTAAAATTCAGCAAAACAAAAACAAAAACCTCTGCTTGCCCATTTCATCAGTTTAAAATTTACAGACTACGCTTTTCGCAAAGCTGGAAACTTTCAACTTTATATGAAAAAATATATGGGCGCTAGTGGTAAATTCTGCCACACGCCAAAAATTTTACATGGCCCGAACTTCAAGCCATCAAAATGCGTATAGAAAAAACGCAGCAAACTATTGCATCAGCCAAAGCAATAAAATCCGAAAACAAAGGGAGCAGTAAAACCATTGTGCTTCCCTAACATCAAAGACAAGTGACGACGCGATGGTTGAACTGGTTGAGAAGAGAGTTTTCGTCACGTAGCAGTTAGTCGATTCGATAATGAGTTGGTAATCAGTTGAGGTCGAGTTCAGTCGCAGTCGAGTTGAGGGTGGTCAAGAGTCAGTCCTTGAGTTCGTCGGTGAAGGTCGTAAATTTTGAAGCGGTCAGGTCGTAAAGTTTTTGGAGTTAGTTTTTGGTCAGATCGGACGAAGCGGTCGCGGTCCGGGAATCAGTGCGAAAGTTTTCGCGAGTTTCTATGGTGCCGGTTGACCGATGGACAATTGAGTTTATATGAAGACGTGTTGTTACCGTGGTCAAAAGAAAACATTTTTCTTAGTAAGAAGTCACGAAGCGAGTGCGGAGGCAAAAGAAAGGCAAGAAGGTGCTGCAATCGCGATTTGACCTGCTACGGTGAAAAGTTTTCCGTGCCTGGGAAAGGAGTAGGGATCCTGTCGTGCCTTCTGGCAGGAGCAAGATTTTTTTTGGCTTTCAGAGTGAGAAAGTGATAGTTCGATCTGTGGAAAATAGATTTCCCCCCACTGGAATTTCGCGCTTAGGGCAGTTCAGTAAAGCCGGGAGAGGAGACTATAAGGTGATCCAGTGTTGAATATCCCTCTGGATATCCGGAAGTCCAGTGAAGGTGAGGTTTCGCTGAAGGTGATGCGGTCAGTGAGACTGGGACGGCAACGATTATTTGTGAGGGGGCCACCGGCGCCCGTGCAATCGCAGGGGAACACACTATCTTTGCAAAATGAGAAAAGCACGCTGGGAGCTTTGTGGAGGTGCCAGTGAATTCCGCAAAATATCTGAATGAAAATAAGACTTCCCGTAAATCCTAGGTCAGACCACAAATTGTTTTGGAAGCGAATCAGACTTGGAAAGGAGCGCATTACTATTGAAAAGGCGTACAACTTGGCAGCAGGTTCTCCCCCCTATTTTCCCTTTTCCTTTTCCCTCCCAATCCAGATACGGCACGATTTTTGTTTCTACTGCTGGGGTGCGGAGGGGGCGGCGGTTTGGGTGAACCCACCCCACACTCTCCGCCACGCTAGCCTGCCAACATACCGCCCGCCTCTAAGTTAGAGATTTGAAACTTAGTAGGCAGATGTCTTCTTAAAATTGAAAGATCAGCTTCGTAAATGAGCCAATTTAGACAACTCCTTCATAGGGTCGCCATATGAAACCTGCAGTTATATCAAATAAAAAATCGCTTTTTTCTTCTAAAACGCAAATGCTTCGAGGTAAAAACATAAAACAATTTCAATTGTAACTAACTGAAGTTGGTTAAAATTGATTTTCTGAAACATTTATTAGGACCGAGAAATGTAAATTCCAATGATGGTAAAATAAAATTACATAAATAAAATAAAATTCGTGTTAATAATTTAGGATCGTTAAAATAAATGCTTCAAAAATTTACCATAATTGAAAAGATAAAATTTGGCACACAGATACTACAGCAAAATTTAAATATTCTGTTAGAAAATGATCCAAATGGCAACTACTTCAGAGGGCTGCCATATGAAACTTTTAATTTCTTCGATGAAATTTTTGGAAGGCACCTATTGGAAAATTTTCATTTTACTGAAGATTTTCTTTTTAAAAAGACACTTGAAATACTAATTATTTGTTTAATTGTGGTTTCGCCTTATTAGGGCATCATCAGTTCTTAGTCTGATGAGTAGTGACGTCGCCTGGCATGGACACGTTTATCGGAGATCCGACAATTCGATCCATCTATTGGAATTTTTCAAAAAATAATAATGAGTTTCCCTTCTAACCCAGAAGGCGCACTTCTTAGCGCAGAGCCCAGAAAAATTTACCTATCTCCGCAATAAGCGTTCACAAATTTCAAGGAAATGTGTTAAGATTAGGCTCCCGGCAAGCATGCAAATTAAAAGAACAATAGTTAATAATATTAGTAGGCAAGCAATTGATAACAGGACGAAACCAATAAAGAGGCAAAGACAAACAAAAGGCGCGCAATTCAACATAAGTCATAGGGTCACAAAACCATACGAAGACGACCCCTAAGCACATCCTTAGTCACACTCAGATCAAAGTGCTCAGCAATGCGGTTAACCGCCATGCACATGCGGTTAATAAGCTCTCATGCTTACCGTAGTTAGTTCTAGACGGATTAATATGCAAAAGGGGGATGCTCCTCAAGCTGCGACTGTGAGTCCTAAAGGACACCCTGTCCCGGAG
>QYTT01086338.1:11333-26701 GCA_006980735.1 Dasypogon diadema
TGTTCGCTTGAGTGTTGGTGTACTTTAAGGAAACTATGTTCTGTCAGTATCGAAACCAGTGATTCTAATTGTGCTTTATTTAATTGGAGAAGTTTAGATGTTGAGCTGGCATTTCGTGGGCCCCGCATTTCTTTGGTTGTTCTGCCAAATGGGGTTACGTCTCACAGTTGGTGAAGTTGGTTGTTCCCCCAATCTGCAATACGCCCAAGTAGATATTTAGTTGCCACTATGACCTCGCAACCAATAGGATATTTAGGTTATTGTTCAAGGACAGGTCATTAAGAACGTGTTTGCAATCGCTACTAGCTTGGATGTAACAAAGTATCTCATCAGGACTTTGATAGCCGTCTGACTATCGGTGAAGATCGCAATATTCAATCCTTCAGGTTTAAGAAACCGAAGGTATCTGCCCGCTTCATTTCAATGGGAAAGAAATTCTAGAATAACCTCCAGTGTCTGCGTACTCGTTGAATTGAGCGCCCCTGCTATGCCGAGTAGGCACAGCCGTTGCACGCTTTGCAAGATCTTGCGATTGCCTTCTATCTCCAGAGCCTTCTAGCAGATTGCAGCTCAATGGATAAGAGTCGAATGACGCTGGCATATAACCAGACTAGTATCCGGATGTTCGTTATTATCTGGTAAGGTCGAGATTTCCCATGGGCTCTGGAAAATTGCAGGTATTCCGGTGTTTCATTTTGGGTGCGCGTGAAGCTGCCATCCTGCTTCTTTAGGACACCTGATCCACCAGTGGTGCTTTTGGTGAGGACTTTTTTAAGGCGAGCTGTTTCCGAAAAGTGCTTAATAACTTCACAGTGCCTTCTCCAGGACTTACGCTTAGAAAACCTGAATTCTCTGAGTGGGTGCGAACCTATATTCGTCTGCATGATTGAATAACCTTGTGATCTGCCTACTCAGGCTTTATAGTTCCACCAGGGCATCTTTTATACCGTTCCTGATGAAGTGCAATGATGCAAAAAAAGTTTTTTACTTCGTAACGATACCATTTCATTTAATATATTATCTTAAATTGTCCAAAAATTGCTTTTTAAGAGCAAACGGGAAATTGCTTTTATGAGATTTCCTCTTTATTATTATTTCGCAGTAATAATACAAAATAATGAAATCTACGAAGCTATTTGTGTTGTTTTTATGAACTGGAGTGGGTGAATGGACCCACATACAGCTCTGAATTTCAAAAAATGTAATCGACAGATATGCCTGCTCCCTTATTCCCATCACAATCTCATATTACTTTAGCAGTACAAGTCATCAAGTCACCGTCCTTAATATATTAAAAGAAACATGAAAGGATAAGTCCTCAATTTGATTTAACCCAAAATTTAATGCATAGTCAAAAATGTAATAAAATTTTACAACCATATTCTAACATGTTACAGGATAAAGTATGACGGCGACGGCGGCTGCGAATGTCATTCCAAATGAAATATGAGGGAAAGACAAGAGCAACCTATTTTATAGGGCAGAATGGAATTTTTCATTTATTCTTTATTTTCCGTGAGCTTCAATATAAAATCACAATCATCATTCTCTTTAAAGGAAGGAATTGTCTTTGTTCAGGTTCGTATTCTGGAAATAAGGAAAATGAAATTCTCTTTGGAGTGTCCTTTCCTTCTTCTGAATTCTAATAATGTTAAGGGCCAAAGTTTCGAATTAATTTTTTGTTTAATGGCGAACAGAAGTCTCTAAGAAAATTTTTTCAAAGCTTCGTGCATATTTTTACGTCAAATGAAATTTATTTAAATTCGTGCTCAGAACAATGATCTTAGTTTAATCTCTGCAAACGTTCACAGAGCAATGAAAAAAGTCCTAGGATACTGGTTATTTCGACTTTATATATTGTTCGCGTGGCTGCATAAGTTCAAATAGGCTTTGCATAATTTTTTTGTGCCAATTACGATTATTTTCAAATCCGTAATGTTTTGAAGATTTGATTTGAACTTAATTTTGTTCAATTGTCTGTTGCGACTTAACAATTCGAGTTCTTTCAGTTGGGAGATCAATTTTGCAATAGAACTATGACAATTTCGTTGTATGTTTTGATGGGGTGAAATAAACTGTTATATACATTGGTAGTTTCAGAGACAGCTAAATTTAGAGCCAGTCTCATGAATCTAGAATCTAGACTGAGTTGGACTAGGTACCCGCCGCATTGCATTACATTACCTGATGATGATGATGATGGGCTGGAGTCGCTTGAATATAATTATCTTCGTAAGGAAAAACCACTTCCAGACGACCACAGCGCTTCTTTGCAAGCTTATAGCGTTTCATTTCCCTATTGAACTCTATTACCTTTTAACATTGTATGTCCGTGAGGCAAGCGCTTCAACACTGTTCTTAAGCAGTGTTTCTGAAGGTCTCTTGAATAATGAAAGAGGAAGCACCTTGTTGATTTTTACTTTTCTAAAGCTTTTTTTCCAGAGTCGGATTGGAACCTAGGTTGGCGTGAACGATTTATCGTTCCAGAAAAAGCAATTTCAAAAAGCTACCAGGTAGTGACTGTGAAAGCGCTTCCCTCGCGCTGCTCTTGGAAGCGGTTGCTCTTTTCCTAATGGGTTACTGCACAATTTTTACGCGGAAGTTTTCGATTAGGACCTGAAACTATAGCTTCCCCCTTTATTTCTGCTATCAAATTTCTTTCATGTTATTTCTCCTCATGTTTTGCAGAAAGTAGGACTAAGCACAAAGAGAAATTGTACAAATGTTTTGCTTCTTAAATTCTGTGGCTAGTAGTGCATTTCAATTATGAAAAAAACACTTTTTATCCCTATTTTACACTTTCTATACCTATGTTCGAAGCAAAAATTTCCTCATCAAAATGCGGACAATAAAATACGAAAAGCAATACTAAAGGCGGAAAGGATCAGCTAAACTTATAGTATAAGAAAAATGAAGCTGTTGTATATTTTCAAGAAATTCTTGCATTTGCTGCATTCATGACATTGTTGGCATTATTTATTAAAAGGATTTCAATTTAGGTAAAAGGGTCCATTCTGATTCGCCTTTTTTGTTAATCGTGATTTTCAAGGAATAATCTAGTATACAGAATGATCCGTAAAAATCTGATTCAACTGATTCTATTACTATTTAACTGCTCTTCAAAGTTCATGATTTTTTGTTCCTGTAATGAGATGCACTTTCAAATATAAAGTAGTCTGTGAAAACGTTGTGAAAAGAGAATAAGGCTAAGTGCAATACAAAGTCTGGCCAGTTGCTGATAGCTGGGCTTACCGTGTATTTGTTGTACTCCTAGGCAAAGTAGAATAACAAAGTGGTCAGCTCAGCACAGCTATCAGCGATCAGATGCACTTCGTACTGCACGGACCCTTAGAACTTGCAGCAGATGGTTACGGGCTTTTCAATAGCATCGTGTATGTAAATGTAAAGATGAAAGCGATGGAGAATTCTTATCAAAGACTCTTTTTACTGATAAAGTAACATTCATAAGAAATGGAGAATCTGAATTCTTGAACTTTTACGTAGCTCACTTGAAGAAGCTCTACATGAACATGTATAGTCTGTTAATGACTAAAGAAGATTAAAGCTCTAAATAGAACATGAAATATTCTATTCATTCCGCCGTGGGAATGGAAATAGTTCCATTCAAAATCTTTGTTCTTCTTTGACACGTTGAACGTCGTGCTGGTCGCAGGTGGCCGGCACTTAAAAGCTCTCTCTCGACAAAGGCATTTTAACACGTAATTTTCTCACGAAAGCTTTCATGCTAATTGTGGCAGTCTAGCCAGGTTTTTCGAAGTAAATTCATTTTTACTTATGGATTATTTAAAAGATTTCGTTTATGATAGCATTAATAGGAATTAAAATTTAAGAAACATCGTTCTGCACAATCGGGGAGTACATTACATAATTATTCCACATTAATGTTACAACCTATAAACGGTTAAACGGCTTTATGAATCGACCTGATATTTTTAATTCGACAGACCTCTAAATGACGTAAAAAGTCGTATCCTTATTATATTTAAGAACAAAAGATAAAAATACTAATTTTTATTCCACATTTTTAAAAGATTTCCATTAGAGTGTTTATATCTCTAACATTTCATGACGCCAACTTCCTATCCCACAGAGCCAATTAATATATCTTTTCGAGCTACCCCGTATAATTTCGATTCGACACTTTAACTATGTAATAAAGTCTGTATAAGTATAGCCGGTTTGATTGCAGAACCACATTTTCACGTGTCTTTATTTAATTCGTAAGTAGACCCCTTTTACGGTTTATGTAGGCCAATTGCTATTACTATTGGGAATTTGAGAATAGTTGCGGGGGAAAGTTATCTATTGGGTACTGAGTTTGGTAATTGTCTTGTTAAATTATTAAGATCGTTATTTAGGTTTCGGACTTTGATTTTGTGTTAAATTACCCAATGGAAGCACATGCGAAAATTAGAATTAAGGTTTGAAAGAGGTGGTTGTAATGTTTCATTCCAACCTAGATTACATTCCATGCAGTGACTAGTAGTAAATAATGTATGCGAGTGGCTTTGTATCTATAATTCTTACCTGTGTTTCTATAGATTATTTTCACTTTCTAGCAACTTGCTCAAATCGTTTATAGCTTTCCTTAGAAAATAAGATCAACAAAAACAAGAAATACTCGTTATTGGGCACTTTTAGATAACACATATTACCAAGTAACTCTAGTTGTGGGTAGCAGTCATTGCTACGCAACTCACACCTCCGGTAGTTCTAGGATACCCGGGTCCTACTGTTTTTCGGGTATTATCCGAAAGCCAATTGTTTTTTCTTCCCGTTTTATTTCAGGCATTTTGGGCAAGAGTACTAATATCTTCAGGACGAGAAAGAATATCAGTATGTGTGTAGCCTTGAATGAAAAAAGCAGATGGCTTACCCGAAATGCCCAAAATAGGTAATACCCGTTGCTAAAAGTACCCTGGTACTTGGGGATTCCTTAAAACGGGTATTATCCATTCAAAATCAAAAGCCCTACTAGGTACTATATTTTTATCAAGTATAAAGGGTATAGAGGGTAACCGATTATAAAAAATTGTTTATAAAGGTTTGATAACAACTAGTTGTTTTCTGGCAGTGGCTGCGGTTAAATCAAAGACGCCTTTAGTTTCGCAAGCTTTAGGTGTGAGCAAATTACACCCGGGCGAAGACGCCGCCGTCTCTAATAATGAATGAACACCACACCCGATTGCAATTCCATTTTTTTAGATTTCCCCGTTGGGTACACAATGTACATATGTATTATAAAACTCCATCATGCAATGGGGCTTCGGCTGTACTTAGAATGAGATTGATTAAGAAGAGGTTTGATGAAGCTTTTATGCTTGAATTTTTAAATTAAATTTAAAATCTTAAATTAAAGGTCTTAAAGCCAGAGGTAAATTGATTTATGTATAATGTTCTATAAGCTTATTAATTCCAAAATGAATTACTTTCCTACTCCAGAACTAATAAATGGGAGCTCAGCCGCAGCTCAGATTGAGATACCAACAGCAGGGGTCTTGGTCTCTGCCTACTTCCCTGTAGATATAGAAGAAGCTCCACCAGATGAAATAAAGCGACTTGAGGAATATTGCAGGTAGAAAAGCAAACGCTGTATAATTAGATGTGCTCCAGATGTCCATCACACTCTATCGGGAAGCAGCGACATCAACAAATAAGGTGAATGCCTTTGCCTAGTAGTAAAGTAAAAGCATAGTAAAGAATAAATTAGAAATTAATAACAAAGGAAATTGTCCCGTCTTCACCAACGAAGTTCGCCAGTGAAAGCCTTGGAGCAGAATAACAAAGTGGCATGTTTTATGAGAGAAATCATTGTCTGACTACAGACAGATTCGCTTCAATATAGAAGCACGGCATGCGAGGCGAGAGGGTCTCCAATCTCACTGACTGGTACTCCTACTGTGAACTAATTGGCATGGACTTAACAGAACTTGAAAAATAATCAATAGAGATCCGCTGGGATCTTGATTCTATTTCAAACCAGCTTTAAACTTTAATCATAGCTTCTTATAGAGCAAGCTGTCCTATAAAGCGCAGAAACGTCTGGTTGAACAGAGGGCTGAAAAAGATGAAAGCTAAAGCAGAAAAGCTTTGTAATCAATCTAGAAAAGAAGAAATTAATGTTGAAAGGAAAAGGGGCTGAGTACAAACAAGCTGCAATCAAATACAACAAAGAATTGCGGTGGTACAAAAGAAAAGCCCGGAGAAGACACTCTGAGGAGGTAGAACACCTACCGGCTAAGGCAACACTTCTCACGATTGCTCTCTAAAGACTACTCTAATGTAATCGAACTACTAAAAACATCTGCTGGGAGTTATTCTGCCAATTGGGAAGAAATAATGGAATTAATTTTGCAGACACACTTCCCGCCCTAACCACTACTCAAAAGTGATTCTTACGGGTCAACCTGAAAAGGACAATAATGGCTTCCTTTACAAAAAAAGAGAAAACTTCTACCTTAGGGAGAACAGTAACTTCCCAGATGAAGTCAAACATCTTGGCCTTACGATTGATCGAAGAACCCTCACTTAAAGAAGGTACTAATAAAGCTGCTGGTTTAAGCAAAAGATGATACTATGGTGATACTTGGCTATAATAAGTAATAAGTGGCTATGGGACTTATGATGTACCGATAAAATAAAAAACTGCACAAGCAAGCAATTGAAAATTGCGGACTGGTTAGTTTAGCAATTACAGGCGCCACGCCCATCTGCTCTGAAGTAGTATTAGGAGCAGTGAAGAACCTGCTACCATAACATCTTCATGTAAAGTGGCAAGTTGCACTAACAATAAGTGCCAGTAGACTCTAGACTGCAAAAGGTGGGTCTGGCCGCACTCTGGTGACACACTGTCCGTACGTAGCGCTAAAATAATTATATTATCGGACTCGCGTCATACATCTGTGAAACTTGTGTGGGGTAGAACACAACAGGGTTGTTTTGATGTGGATGCTCCGACATGAAGATTTTGAGGTAAGCGAAACCACAGACTGGCAGAATCACCCTTCATTAAACCCAAACCTTTTTGCGGTTATTCGAAGAGCCAAATACGGAAAAGTTTTATGAGCTGAGAAACAAGGGTCAAAAAGGAATATTGGAATAGTCATCCGGACATAAGACAGGCCAAGAAGTTTAATACCTATACGCAACAAAGGATAAGTTCGTCACTCTCACTCAATAAGATTGAGATGAAGACCATCACTGACTGCCTCAGCGGTCATTGCCCATTAAGCTACCATTTGAAGGGAATGTATAAGTAATGTCATATAAAATCTATCGAACTTATTTTTATTCCTAATAATTAAGAAAACTTGACAAAAAAGAAAAAGAAAAGAAAATTTTTCTTTGAATTGACAAAAGCGAAGAAGAAACTCTTAAGAAGGTAATCAATGTTTGGAAGAAGTTCAAATTCAATTTCTTAAGTAACTTATAGGACTCATTACCACATCGTCTTTATAAGACATTCGAGGACGGCGAAGGCCATAGTTTAGTTGTTTCTGCAATAACAAATTTATTTATTTATTTATTTTTTCTTTGAAAGACGAGGGGACTTTTGAGTTCAAGAATAATTCTGGACGAAAGGTTTCATGTACAAATCAATTTGAGCACGTAATTAATGTTTCTTAGAATTAGTAACAGAAAACAAGTAGGTATAATTTTAGGTATATGAACATTTGTTTTACTTTTGTTGAGGCTACAGTGTACATGCACAAATAATTTTCAATACCATTGTATTTCATAACGAGTAAAGTCCGCAGTGAGTAATCAAGATGTGCACAACAGTATAAAGTTGATGGGTAGTCAACCTTATCTAGGCCATTAAAAATGCACTGATGATTCCATTCGTAGTGAAACTTCGCATCCGAAACTAACGATATTTTCCTTCATTTCCTTGTTGAGCATAAGAACTTCCATAGTTGCAAACTGTAGCTTTCCTTAAAATGCTGGAGAGAGTTAAAAGTAATTAACCACCGACTTTGGCCATTTAGAGAGTGGTGACTGCTTACAAATGAGCTTGGCATTTTCCTCATCCTAGCCACAAATGCTCTCAAATTAAATGCTCCAGGAGCATTAAGCCCTAGTAACCTCGCCTTATTTATCATTGGGCAGAGAAGACATTCGGGGAACTATTAACGTACGAGGACATTCTACTTTCCCAAGGCAAGACATATCCTGAAATGAGGACCTAATGAGATAATTTAGGGACACTTAGGCCTAAGTATGTGTTTATTGATTTTTGTTTTATTAGGGCATGCTATATATGGGAATATTTGTTCCTACATCAGTAAAATTTAAGAGTTCCATTTTATCAAATATGTATTACATTTCAACTGGAATGGTAGTATGATATCAGGTGATTAATAATGCTAAACAAGAGTAGGCGTTTTCTGTGATATTAAATGCTGAAAGGAGCAAGAAAGTGCGCTGCTGATTCCATTGTAAAATATCATACAAGGCCGTTTTTCTACCTATTTCCTATTATAGTTTACCTGGTATACCTGGCAATTACAGGCGGCTTTAAATTATTCTTGCTCCCACACACTCACACTTTAAGTTCCAAGCACGATTGTAGGTAATCAATGAGGTCGTATCATATTTCATGAAGATTTCAATAATCATGAATTACTAATTCTATTTGAGTCGGAAATTACAAGAATATTTCCAACCATTAAGGTAATTTCCTTAGAATTTCTAAAACTATCATAACCTATGTGGCCTTAACTTCTATTGCATAACTTATAGCTTCAATTTCATAAACTTTTCTTACTTCAAAACTCCTACCAACTTCTAATGGAAGCTTACATGAAACTTTATGCTCCGCACAGGATACCTTTATAACTAACCTCACAATCGGCTTCTATCCTGGTAGAATATAGTGCTAGTGCTCCTGCAGAAATGCTTGACACCAACACTCGAAAATGGATCGAAACAAAATGTGAAACTTCATTTAATTGTAAATTTCCCATTGTTCCACAGCTACACAGGGAGTCATGAAGCGCACTCCACGATAATTTTAGATGCATACTAAATGGAGTAAGTAATACTCGTATTGCTGTGAGGGAGTGCGCATAGAATGATAATTGTGTGATTTTCATGACGTGAAAATTGCTGGTACGTTATGTGTTTGGGGCGTGTCATAACAAAGAGAAAATCTGATTTTCCAATATTCTCAATTTTTTCATTTCAATTGTGCGGATATCGAACGGAAATGGGATTAAAAATCTTGCAAACTAGTTGAGTTATTTATCGTCGAGGAAAAATTATTTTTGTTAATATAATCTTAGTTCATATGCAAATTGTATATACATATAGATGAAACAGTTTTCATAAAGTATTAAAGCAAACTATAATGGGCAATACTGTGCGAAATCCAAAGTACTTAAACTAACCACTTAATCGAGGTATATTTAAAGATACTATAACTTCTTGGTTTTCGCTTCATTCATTTTGACTGTGTATATAAGATATGTATATACATATTCAAGACGTCAACTTTCATGCACTGAATACAGAATTCTTAATTGTTTAAATAATTTTGTTTGCGAGGTATCTGAATAATGACATAAAAAATATTCAAATGCTTGTTTATATATTAATTAAAATTATATCTAACGTATAATACGATGCAATCGTTTAAAGTGAACAGCGACACTTCTTGTCAAACAAATTAACACGTTCACTGCCATAATTAGCATAAAAGCTTTCGTGAGAGAATTACGTGTTAAAATGCCTTTGTTGTGAGAGAGCTTTAAGTGCCTGTCCCCGGTGACTGGCACGGCGCTCAACGTGTTAAGAGAAATTAATCATGCAATTACAGTCATTTTTCGTGCAAGTACGGAAAGGTTTCAAGATGGCGAACAAAGCAAGTAAAGCAAATAAAGCAGGGTTGTTGTAAAACACTCAATTCATCGGTCAACTTAAATATTGAATCTGCTCAATTTTTGAATTTGCTAAAGATTTGAGTGGTTGGTTAAGGTTCAAAGTTTGAGCGTGCTCAATTCCTGGGTGGATTTAAATTTTAAAATGTTTAAAGACTCGGGCGGATCTGGATCCAATCTAAACGTTCAATCGAACACTTTTACAGCACTTCGGGTAGCCCTTGGGCGGAACTGGGTCGAATCGAGAATCAACTGAATTCGACATTAGTAGTTTTTACAGTAGTGTCATTCACAAAATCAGAAATTGCGCTTACTGTATCTATCAGGTCCGCGCTGGTACTGGCTCTTTGGTCTCTATTGTAATGCTTTCTATGACTGAATATTGCTCAGGAGAAGAAAAAAATTAAAAAAGAATACCCAACATACGGGCAGGTATTTTATTTTACGTCGGTACAGCCAAACGAAAACTTTAAACGGGAACTTTATTTTTTTAAATTTGACATTTTTTAAAATATCGCCAAATGACCTGGTTTCCTCTGATTTCAATTATTTCTTGTTTTTTTATAACTTCAAAGTTCAAAGGAAAAAAATTGTAAGACGGAATTTTTATTTTATAAAATTTTACGTCGTTTTCAGTAGTGCTTTTTAATGTTATTGCCAAAGCTCGGGGAACAACCCTGTGATACACAGCACAGCTTGTGCGGAAGCAAATTAGGGAAAAGAAGATTAGAAAATTTTAACCTGACAAATGAGCTAAAATTTTTAGGGTTTAGATGTATAATTGAATTTTCTAGAGTTAACATTTTCAACTTTAATCAACTGAAGTTGGTTAAAATTGATTTTCTGAAACATTTAGTCAATTTCAATGATGGTAAATTTTTTGAAACATTTATTTAAATTATTGACATGAAAAAAGCCATCGTGACGTGTAGACGTGTGTAAAGCAGTGTAAAGAGAGCTGCATATACTACAAGTATGTAGAAATATTAGGGCATTATACCGAGAAAAGCAAGGCTTTGCTATTTTTGTTTTTAATTTTGCCCTATATATTTGTTATTTCCATTTACTTGCTACTGCGTTGTTTACTTATATTAACTATGAGTTTGCACTTATTTAAGAGTTCCCTTTGTAACTTATTAGTGCTGATAAATAAATTATCTATCTATCTATCTAGTTGTCAGATAGAAAATGTACCGTTACAAAGTTATTCGCATTTTGAAAATGGTATTTTTCATCAAAATTAATTACTTTTTCCATTAATTTCATAGAAGCTGTAAAGAGGTTGTTTTTATATCTCCTAAGATATTAGCACAATCGAGGTGCGGTTTTTTGTGACAAATCACTTAACAAATGTAGAAAATTACCGCAAGAAAAAAGTATTAACCCTCTGGACATATGACGTCACAGTATGTACGAAGACGGGAAAATTTCTATTTATTTTTATCGATTTTTAAAATTCTTTTCATTTTTTACTTTCTTAATTTTTTGTGATTTTTGAGAACATTTTGAAATCTATAACTTTTATTTTTGTGAAAAAGTGAAAAGTGTAAACCTCTCTGCGGTTAAGGATGAAAGTCACATCCTTTTCCTTTCCACCACAGTTTATTTCATTAAAATCGGACAATCCAATCACGGGCATCCCGGGCAGCGCCGGGTGCGACCTACCTTGTTTACTGCAAAGATCAAGATAGATACCATGTTCGACTTCTATAGGCTCAAATATCCCATTCAGAAAAGTTTCATTGTACCATGGGTATTCCAAATTTTCATTCATTTGCTTATGCATCAGTGTAATCATCGTGAATACTCGCAATATTTCAATGAAATACGTTATTTTCTACAAAGAATTGCATATAGATAAGAAGATGATTTGCTCGAAAATGTTGCTCATAAAATAATGTAATTGTATTTTATCCGGAAGAGAACCCAGCAAACAGTGCGATAGTCGTGCTTATCTCAATTTTTAAAATTTCGTAGATTTACGTCACAGATAACAATATCTCTAGGTCTCCTTACTTTCAGAATAGCTTCTAAATAACTCCTACTATTACGAAACTAAAGAGCTCCTAAAGCGTAAAGAAGAATTTATGCAGTGCTGTTTAATACATTCGATTTCAGAGAAACAAAACTTTTACCTCAAGATATTAAAGCTATGCAGCCGGCACCTGTTGATTTCGTTAAAGATGATTGCCAAGGCAGCATAAATTTTAGAACGTCAACAAATCCAAACACAGGAAATCATAGCCATCGCTTTGGACTTGATCATGCTCTCATCACTTTATACGTTGACGAACAATTCACTTAACAAATTTCAGATAGACCGCAGCGAGGAGCTCGGTTCGCTAAAGAAGATCACAATCAAGCAGCAGTTATTTAAGGCATGAATCAAACGGCAAAGTTCACTTGCAGCATTTTAAAGCGCGACGATCATCGCTCCCGGATTTTATCGGAGATGTTTATTTTGAAAGTTCCACGATCCATCGAGATCGTTGAATAGGCGGAATGCAACTGATCTTTGTTGGAGTGGTGACGTGTAATGGAATTTCTTTCTTGTCGTTTACCTGTACACAGGTACTGATAAATAAAACTAATTGTTGAGAAATGTTGGTCGAGTGACGTTTCAAGAATACTCCATTCACCTCGAATGCCCCACGATCACTTGGAGCGAAGGCGTCGTTCACAGAAGCCAAAAATATACTTCGCTTGAACAGATGATTTGGTGTTGCTTTGTAGGTGAGCAATGAGTCCCGGTTGTAGGGAATTGAGCATGAATGCAGCCAAACTAGAGGCCAGAGTCTCAATAAAGAACACTTATTTGTGGGCTAGTTGTTATTAGTTACATACAGTGGAAAAGAGAGCAAGATATATGCTGCATATGAGTTGTGAGAGTTTCTGAATTGGAAAAGCCGGACACTTTACTACATCATCTGAACCAGTGTAATAATTGTGATTCATTCTGAATATGTTGCCTCTGTCATATTTAATGAGAACTCACTGGAACATGGTGAGATAAATGCACCTTTTAATTGGCACTCTGACTAAACTTGAACTTTTCTTTTATGAGTGCGTATTTGAGATGAGTGATCGGCCTGAGATATGTTTTCTTCTTTCACATTTTATAGTAAATCAAGAATAGATATTTCACATAGATGATGTCTTACTTAATTGCATATTTATACATGTATGCATGTTAAATATATTCTGATTAGTATAGAAATTGCTATGTAGGTGAACTTACCAAGCTAAGTTCGAAGAAAGCAGGAAACTAAATAAAATAATAAATTCATTCGCATAAGTTGATGCATATTTAAAATGCAATTTAAAACGTAAATAAATATCTAAGCCTAAAATATGTAATGCCTATAATAAAAAATAATAAGAACGTAACAATGGTTAATTTCTAAGCAAAATTTATGTCATCTTACACTGACTCTATATTATTAAGTAATTTAATAAATATCCTACAATTAAACGATAGTTTGGACAAAATCAGTTTACCTGCCAGGACAGTTTTAACGTTTAGACTTTAAAAATGTAAGCTTTTGGCTAAATGCAAACGCTGTAATCTATAACGAGTCGTATTTTTCCCTGTCAAGATCTACGCATTCAAAACATAAAACACAAAAGTTGTGATAAATACTCTAGCTTACGGAGCTCATTAGATACCCTTTCAAGAAATACGTGCTTTTACGAAGACAACTTATTTTGAATCCTAGCTATCCTGATTCAGTATTAATTCCGAATCCTGAAACGATAGACCATTAAGGAAAATTACAAGTAGTTTAGATTTAAGTAAAAAGTAAATTGTAATAGTTTCCTCTTCATTCCTAATTTGCCTACTAAAAAATTATCACAAAAATTAGTATTTACGCATATCTTTCTGTGGATCCCGATACACTAAACCGCGTATCGGTTCATTCTAGTTACATAAGTAGATGCTTTTAATAATCAGCGCAGACATTAAAGAGAATAGAAATCGGTTGTTAGAATTTTGGTCCGGATTCAGGGCGTAGTTGTACCAAAGGGTGTCCCGAAAATTTAAATTTGGCGCCATTTCTTCTGCTGCATCAAACCGTTATGACAGTTCGATGGTAGACAGCCCGCCATTATTGAAAATGGATAATCGACACAACAACGCTACCTCCGCAGGTAAAGTTTTCTTGGCTCCACGCCAAGAAGTGCGCCTTCTGGGCTAAATGTAATACCCATTATATATATATATGGGACAATCAACCGGATTAGAGCTACGAGCAAAATTAGAAGGAACCAAAAAAATCGACCAAGGGCTCATTTTAAAGCTTAGAGTGTCTACTTTCAAATGCCGAGTGCGCTTTTGAAAAATCAAATATGGCGGCCGGAAACCGGAGAAAAATCGAATGTCCAGCAAAAAAAATTTGTAAAAATAAAAGTTCGCAACCGATCGGTTCGTTTTTTGGCTCAAACTGTAGCTGATAGACGCCCCTAAAAAGTTGGTGTGGTAGGTTGACAAAATCCAAAATGGCGGACCCAATATTGCAGTCAAAAATCCAATATGGTGTCGAATTTTTGAAAACTATAATTTTTGAATTGTAATTAGTGCGGAGCAATTCATAGCCGCAGTGCACAGACTATGTATAACCTGCCACATTATAATTTTAATTCCAAGTTCCTGTTCAATTGAAAAAATTTGACAATTTTTTCTGAGCAAGTGACAATAAATATGTTTTGATAACTTTTAGTTTAATGAAGTCAATTCAATGTCTAAATTTGGATAAGACTGAATCATTTTTAAAGGATTTAAAGTTGTAGCTGCTTTAATGTCTGGAATTAACGCCATTGCCTAATTTTTGAAACTGATTATTTTTGATAATAATTCTTGTTCTTGAGGCCCATCGTGTATCTGTATGACCTTTTAAAGTTGTTTTTAATATAGACATTAGTTTATCCCATCTAGTCTTCGAATTCACAAAAAATCGAACGATTCCGAAAAAGGTGATCATTTTAGCATTTGAAGAAGCAGCATTTTTACCAACCAAATTAAGGCTGTGAGCCACATAAGGAACGTGCATAACTTGTTAGTGTTTTTGAGAAATTATGGGTTGCACTCTTTATTATAAACACCAACCATGTCTAGTCATATCTTAGACCACTAACACTTATAATATCGAGTATTATGTTATTTACTCGATAAACAAATTGCTAGTAGAAATTCAATAAAATGGATATATTTTTTGAAAATAGCGAAAATTGTAATGATTCATTTTTTCTAGCTTAATTTTTCATCAATTTGGCGCGCTGCCCCATTGTTTACCTGTCTCAACCTAGTCCCGGCTCTGGATTAGAATAATTTTATAGTCTACGGTAGAATTTTTGTTTTAGACAATTTCGCGACTCAGTGTAGATATAACGTGACAATAATAAATAGTTAAAAAATTAAGAAAAACGAACTAAACAAAACAACCAAACACTTCATCGGCGATTCAAAAGCAG
>QYTT01086338.1:30348-43581 GCA_006980735.1 Dasypogon diadema
AAATGCATTGACAACCATGTTTATATGTTTTTTTCTCCCAAATTACAGCTAAATCAATTTGTGCTTTAAACCTAATTAATTCCACTAAATTTATTAAGCTCAACGGGATTTATGGATTTAAAGTTATTTGTTTTGCTTACGTTGAAGAGTTTATGTAAAACTATAAATAAATCGCAAAATAGCTATTATTTAACGCTACAGATGCTGTAGCACTCATCAATGCCAATTAAAAGGCAGACACAAACACATACGTCTTTAAGACGTTTCCTCTAATTGGGTTATCAACAAGAAAAATTAGTTAAAATATTTCTTTTCGATGCACTTAAGACTCAGGAAGTGCCCTATGATGCTAAGTGCAGCCTTAGCGGAAAAGAAACTGGGGATGGGGAAAAAGGAATCAGGTGGTCGGGTGAAAGTGTGTTGGTGCACGGTTCGATACGCAGGTGTCACGCTTAGGGGTTGATCTACAAGCAGCTATTCCAGAGATTTCGTTGGAACAATGGTCATTAAAACGAGCGAAAGACAAGCAAGATTATGTCAGTGCTCCAGAGAATCGATTTGAAAAGTAACCGTCTTGTCGCCATTGTCGCCAATGAGCTTTCTTTTGGACCTTGACCTACGCGGGAAATACAGTGTATCCTGCCCATGCCCAAATGTGTGAATCATATTTAGGTCGGGGTCTAATATGAGCATTGTAGATGAGCGCTAAGTCAGAGGTACTTTACCCCATTTCTTGAATCTTTGCAGGAATCCCGAACCCCTAAGATGTTCAAGTTAGAAGATTTTAGAGCGCTCAACCCATTGACGAAGAGAAGTAGAGGGGGTTAGTGGTTCTTTTTTTTAGAGAAATCAGGCAGCATTGGGTTTGGAGTGCATTCAGTTCGACCCTATTTGCTCTAGACAAAGCGAGAGTTTTGGTGATGTCGTCGTTGAATGATGCAATGATGTGTACCCGAAATCGCAAGTACTGTCATTTGCAAAGCTGTGAAATGGGTTAGAGACGAGGGATAAGAGAAGTGAAGAGTATAAAGAGAGTAGGAGGCAATACTAAGTCCTGTGGCACGCCGGTATTGATATTAAAAACATTGGTATTAAAAATTGATATTAAAAACACCGTCCAATGTACTGTGAATGGAACCATCAGAAAGAAAACCTCCAATCCAAGTAAGAAGAGAATGGTCACGGTCAAAGGCTGGAAGTTTGGCTAAAATGCCAAAGTGCCACCTCTGGCGAAGGCATTCCAGATATCAAGCGCAACTATCCGCGACTCATCCAAGTTATAGAGACAATAATGCCAACGCTCAGTAAGGAACTTCATCAGGTGATCAATCTAATACTGGAGGCCGCTCATTAGTTTACTAGTCTCGAGGTATTTCACAAAAAAAAATTGTCCTCAGAGGTTAAGCCAGAGAGGAGGAGCAGCACTTTAGAAGAAGAGGCGAGATACCGTCAGGTTCGGTGACTTTTAACATGTTGAGGTTCGCAAGAACTTTAAAAATTTTACACGTGCGGAATTGAAGCGGCGCTTAACAATGGTTGGAGGACGATTGTGGTGGAGTTTACGTACTAGGTGGAGAATGAAACTCGCAGCGAAATTAGCGGGCTAAGGTATTCGAAAATTCTTTCCCGATGGAACTGCAGGAGGTACATTGGAAACATTAGCGGTGTGTAACATTGGTAGCGCGAGTTTGAGCAGGGAAAAGTCCCGAAAATGGCGATAACAAATTAATTCCAATATCCACTAAAGCGCTTGCTGCCGCTTGGAGGGAGGCTGATATCACTCCGAGTGTCGCTTTTGCAAATACGGAGGCTGTGAATGGAGGAAAGTTACGCAATTATCGGCTAGATAATCAATGTACCGATCCTTGTTACCACTATGATGGCAATGCAGAAGTAAAGCAGGATCAACAGTTTATGGAATAAGCAAAAAATATAGCCTCCCAAGAACTACATTATACCGATGCAAAATAGAGAAATATAACGTGGATACTAAGAAAGATGCTAAATTTATCTTGAATAAGGATCAAGAGAAACACTTGTGTGTTTGGATTAACCATATGTCAGACATAGGTTCCCCAATATCAAAAAAGCAGCTCTTAGATTCAGTTCAGGTCAGAACTATCAAATAATTTCAAGAATGGTAGACCAGGTAATTTTTGTTATAAATTTAAAAATTTATAAATTGGAATTATTGTAAAATAAAAATGCGAACACCGAACGTGTCTGTCAAAATTTGGTTCAATCGAGGGCACAAGTTTGTGAGCAGAGGGTGAGGAATTGGTTTGCCGAAGTATCAGATTAAATATTATTAATATGCCTATGGAAGGAAAAACAGTTTATTCTGACACATCTAATGATGAGAAAGAATGCTTAACTGTGCTAATGCATTGTCGATCACTGATAGTGTACGATTACAAACGTACGCCTGCGACAATAGTTGGGAAAATGCCAAAACGCTGGGCGGATGAGCGGTGAAACTTTTATTTGAATATATAACTTGGATTAAAAATAATAATATTCAATATCTCCAAGCTCAGAAATACTTCATATTAAGTCAAATAGAAATTCTTTGCGAAATGGCTTTAAAGCTTACGGGCTATATCCATTTGATCCAATTGCTGTGAAATATAGTATCCTTCTTCCGTCTAGTTTTGCTGAAGAGTCGTCTAATATTTCAGTACCAAATAAAAGTTCTTGTGCGGAAAGTAATCATATCAGCTTCATAGAAAATAAAATTGATGAAAATAGAATGGCAAAGTTTCGATTTTCTGGTGATGTGTGCATGGGAGATGGGTAAGACACGAACTTATTTCATTTTTGAAAATCCTTAAAAACAAGCAATATTGAACACCGAAATGATGAACTGAATTTAGGTGGCAAAACTTTTGAAAATAATTTAGATAACGGGATGCTCAAGAATATATTGGATGAAGAAAGTTTGGTTAAGTTCAATATGTTTGAATTGATGGATTATTGCAGGAAAGCACATTTCCCGCAAATACTGATAGACGAATCGTATGGGAAAATGAGATATTGAATCCAAAAACACCGCAGAAAACAGTTGAGCCCCCCACCATAACATAACAGAAAAATCCAAACAGAACAAAAGAATTCAAAAATTACCAACACCTTTTAAAGAAAATCTATTCTGGCCTGAGCCAAAAGTAGTAACGACCAAAATGATGAAAGAAAAACTTCCATCAATAGTAGCTTCGTGCGATCAATGGATTAAATACCACGAGAAAAAGAAAGCTGTCCAAGAAAAATTAGAAAAAGAAAATGTCGAAAAAAGGACAGAAAGTTGATAAATATAACGAACAACTTAAATACAACTAAAAAACTTGCGACAAGTTCCAGTAATTTCATGCACAGCAGTATGTTATGATTGTTTATTAAGATGAATGTTATCCTTGTATGGTACTAGAAGTTAAAAAAAAGAGGATATTAGGGTAAAGGTGATGAGAATGTGTGGGAATAATTGCAAATGGTCCGAAAGAGAAGACGCGCTGTGGTATCGTCTGGAGGATGTGAAAGAGAAAATTTCCGAGCATCTTTGGATTAATGACTGGGCAATTTATGAGGTTCCTGAAATTAAAAAATACTGCACTGGCAAATAATTGGCACCATTTTTTGTTGTTTTTTTTTAGCATTCACTTACTTTATAATTGAAAAGGGCATATTTTTTTGAAATAACGAAGTAAATGGATTTAATATTATTTGTTGTGTGTTTTAAATATTGTGGTCTTATGTTCACTATGTCTTCACTTTATGTTCAGCATTTAATAAGTTTACCTGGAATACTGTTGGCCGCAGAAGCTTTCCTGTATATTCTTATATGCTGCTCAGATCGTCGTATAGACTGGAGAATTAAAGTGATATTTCGCATCCCAGGGACTGCAGTTGTCAAATTTTCTTAATATGTTGGATTATTAACATCTAGACCTCTCCGGTGATGTTGTTCTTGCTCTTTAGAAGGGGAAGAGGGTTTCTTATCGCGCTAACGAAGCGGCTTTAAGTGGTTTTCCATTCCTTAGAATAGTATACTATCCGGGATGAGAAGAGAATTTAGACGCTGCTGTTTGACGTTATAATGTTCTTTTACCAGCAATTCTATTACCTGGGCTTACACAGGTCATGTAGATCTCTGAGAATCTAGTCCTGACATATATTATAACAGAGTAATAGATTTAAAACAGGACCACATGCGAGCTTAGATCAGCATAAGCTCTTGATTGGCGAGATCGAGATTGTAACTTTTAGAGGGTGAAATGATTGACGAATTAAAGCCTTATGGCTTGAATGGTTTCTATTGATTATTCTGTTATCTGCAAAGAAAGCAGCAGGAGGGAGGGGGGGGGGGAGGGGGAGGGGGAGGCACACGGGTTCTACTGAGGCTTCCTAAAAATCTAAATCAATCTTTAGACTTACTTCTACTGAACCGATTCTCCTGAAACGTGGCATCCAAGCGTACTTTCCGGTCAAATCAAGAAGGGAGCATTTATAACGAACCCCAAAATGGCTCTTCTCCCCCTTTCTCACAATGGCCACTTCTACCAAGCCCATTCTCCTGAAATTTAGCACGCAAACGAGATTATGGTGACAGTACAAAATTTCCTACTGAAAGTAAGTAAGAGAGGGGGGGAAAGACAAAAGATCAGTTATACATTTTCAAACTTATTTGAATAAAATGAAGCCATTGAGCCCTCATAGCAAATATTTCAAGAACTAAGACAATTTAATAAAATTAATGAAAAGTGTTCATAGGAAGCACATTTGGAAATATTTGCTATGATTGTTCCTTAGTTTACAATTTATAAAAAGTTGAATAAATTATTTTTTACCCTACTTACGACATGCAACCACCCGCATAAATATTTTTCGTCATATGGCGGACACTTCTTTCATTAAAGGAAATCAAACTACTAAAAGGATTTATTTCAATCTACATTTAGAAAATTATTTCCAGATAAAACGTTGAGTAAATGCCCCCTATATATTTTTTGACAAACATTGTAATATTTGTTGCTTTCCTTAGGTGTTTACAGTTGCTATATGTAGGATTATTATCATAATGGAAATTAAATCTTGATTCCTTGGTATTTGTGTATCAGACACGAACGCACATCGATTTGGACTATTGTAAGGCGGAAATCAGTAAATACCAGGGCATAAGGTGATATTTCATCATCCCACCTGAAAGAGCCTTTTATCACGGTTGCCTAAATGGCCCTAATCGACAATGACATATTCAGAATTTAACCTTTCGACAAAAATGCTAATGATTCCAAATATATTCAGTTACCGGTCCTGTCAGGTAAAGTGCACAAATCACTTTGACATGAAAAATAACTTTTTCAGTTGAACTTAATCAAATCCTTGACACGAGTGAACAAGGGTGGAAAATCAGTACAAGGGACTGCGAGCTACAACTATGTACGGATACGGATGTACGCCTGAAGCGAATATAACAACTTCGGTTGAGTTGGGCGATTCCTCCCCTCAACTTGTGTCCTTGTTCTGGCACACAGTGGTTGTCTGATAGCAAAGATTTTGTCGGGTGTACAAGTAATGGATGACTTTCGTGTTCTTTGTTCTATCTTATTGCTATTAAAATTCCTTTTTCACCTTCGTCGGTAGACACTGATTTCTTTCGGACTTTAGCGGGAGAAATATACTGATAGAAGCGTATTTAATTATTGGAAATTGTTCAACTATTTGAATTAATTTCAAAATAAATTAGAAAAGTTTGAGAAGAACGATATGCAACTCACCTGGTGCTGGAATGTTTTGTTAAGAGAAATGCATACATGAAACTTAAGTAATTAAAATGGTTTGAAACAGTCTCTGCCCTCCCCACAAGAGGTGTCGAGTTTCCGAATATTTTGTACAATCAAACTTGTGTTATCATGTTTTCATATTTATAGACAAATTGTAATAAATGCAGAATGCACTAAATATTTTAAACACACCGAGCCGAATATAAAATTTGAAAGATTTAAGTTGCCAATGTAATCGGAACACGTCTGCCGTTAAAATGAAGACGAATGTCAACAATGGAGGGTTCATAGAATCAAAGGTGATAAATTGCATTGGTTGCACTCAGTATATTGCAAGGCAGTTCTAATTAGAAAACTCGAAAATTATATGTCCACCGATTCATTATTCATTAAGAATGCTTCGATAATTAAAATTATCTGCTGGAGTGTACTATGATTTGTACCAGAAGCTTGGCTAAGGTAATTGTACGAAAGAAGCCGCAGTTTATGCCATGTGCACTCAAGATTTACAATCTTTTTTCTTGCTATAATATACATGCTAAATACTCCCGCCGCGTAGTGTAAAAGTTAAAGCAATCCAAAAACTGAAAATTGTATGATTTGGTGGATTGCTTGAAAGCAGCGACAGTACTCATATACTTAAGGAAACCAGGAAGTGTTACTCTGGACGGTGCCATCTGCCAAAGTTTACATCATTAATGCCAGCGTGTCCCAGGGCTGTGTATTGTCCCCCACTCTCTTTCTACTCTTTATTAATGATCTTTTATCTCTTACCTCCAATCCAATTCATAGTTTTGCTGATGACAGTACCCTTGATTTCGCGTACCCTTTAGAATCAGTATCTGACTCTCACGGAACTGCTACTGACACCAATCGAGCATGCATGATTAGACCACTTAATGACGACATTACCGAAATCTTTGCCTGGGGCAGGGCGAACCGTCTCGAGTTTAATGCATCCAAAATCCAAAGCTGTCTGATTTCCCTCAAAGAATCCCCAAACCTCCTCCCCCTCATTTCGTCAATAGAGTGAGTATTTCTAACTCTCCTAACTTGAACATCTTAGGAGTTCAGGTATCCAACAATCTCAGTTGGACGGATGATACCTTTGCTGTTGCAAAGAATGCGATGAAGTGCTAAGGCTTTCTGTATCGATGCAAGAAATACTTTACCCCATATGACCTAGCGCTCATCTACATCTACCACATTGTCCGCGTTAGACAAAGTCCAAAAAACGATGGGGCGACCACTTTTAAATTCTATTCTCTGGAGCATCGTCGTGACGACTCATGCCTAACCCTCTTTTATCGCTGCTATAATGCACATCGTTCTAACGAAATCTCTGGTCTGATTCCTTCCCCGCAGCAAGCCGTTTTCACCCTTTCGTCATTGAGCCAAGACCCAGCAGAACAGTGAGGTTTCGAGAATCTTTCTTGAGCCGAACCATACGAATGTGGAACAAATTGCCATCTACTGTTTTTCCTGTTAACTATAGGCCGGAGTTGTTTAAGCAGAGCGTGCACAGATATCTCCGCTCGACCTCCTAACTCCTCCTCTCCCAGATTCCCATTTCCTTCCTTCGTGGCAAGCCTGTGGTATGCATCATAGGATATCCCCTGAGCTTTGGCTTCACCGTAAAATAATAAGTGTATTATCGGAAAAAATAACGAACCATCCTCCTTACTATTCTATTAGACCGAGGAATGAGTGAAAAACTGAGCCGTGAATCCGACTGATTAGATAATCGGGTTTCTCAGAGAAATCTATGTGTGAAGTAAAGTAAGAGCCTTGCGCCCTAAATATGTTTCAATGAGACAACCAAGTACTCGACTATTGTATATTGAAATATGATCAAATCTGTGCCAATCATAAACATAAACATCATAAAAGCTACCTTTAGTCTACGTCGACATATATAATACATCAGTCGTAGTCAGTTGACAATAGACTATCGAAAAGTCTTAACCATCTCATTCCACCTATTCATTCTCTTCAAATCACTGTTATCAGCTTACAAGTGCATTGGTAGGTCGCTGACCACCAGGGGTAGATCATTTATAAAAAGGTTTTAGAACTGAGTCTTGGGGAACACCCCACAGTTAAAGGCAGTGCAGCAGAGAAAGAGTTATACTGCAATTTGAAGGCGATCAGAGATAAAACTTTGTAGAAGCGCGTAAGCGGACGAACCAAAGCGAAAAAATATAATATAAACCATGAGTTTGAAGGTTGCCATTAAAGACTTTTAAATATACATTTCTTCAATTGGAAATCTGAACTTTCTTTTTCAAGCACTTTTATTGCGCGATAAGACGATGGAGTCATCGATAAAATTTTATACGTTTTAACTATGTTAAAGCAGTAGCAGTAACCTGTCAGCACTTTTAACTTTTTTAAAGCTAGTTTCGATTGATAGTATGATATATGTTGCCATTTATGTTAAGTTTTCAAATTACAGAACAGAATGCAAAACATTTGTAAAGTATTTTCCAACCCCGAAAAGTAGTTAAAAAAAATCTAAAATAATTGTCAGTTGGTGGCACTCCATCTCGATACTTGTAATCTCATTTCGTTCACAAATTAAATCCGAAATCCGGTTAGAGGCGTTGTGCTAGAGTCCAAAAAGCTCGTTTGTTTTTTCGTACCAGAAAAGTGAAAGTGTTTCGATTGCAGTTATACGTGATTTTTGGATTTTCTTCAGCGATGGAAGAATGTTAATAGCCGAACTTTGTGTAGACGCAACATTTAACAGCGTCCTACGTGACCTGATAATCTACATAAATTATGCCTGACGTGAAAATTACGTGCGTGTTTACTGGCCCGTAGTTATAAAATATTTACACGTGGGTAATTGCTTCAGCCCAATGTGTAGGTGTCGAGTAACTGGATACGCCAAGATGCTTTCACAAGCTAACTACACAGGAACTTAATTAAATTTATTTGTTTACACAGAGAAAAGTGCAAGGAATGCTTTTTTATTTCTGAGATTAAATTCGACAGTAAAGCAAGGATTCACAGCGAATTCACATGGAATTCAATTCGAAATGGTAAACATTCACGTAAACACTAGTTCCGTGATGCTTTGAACAATTCCCGTAGTAAAAGTTCCTGGTTGTTCTGAAATCAAACAGTTTCAGTTCGTTAGTGAAATTCATTTGAAGGAAATGAACTCGTTCTTTAAATATCGCTGTAGGTTACGAGGTTATATCTCAGTTAAGGGAAGTACCTATATAAGATATAGGTAGTTTGGCGTTTAGGTTGTAGTATCTTAATTAGAGTTCTGAGTGGAAACTTGAGTTTATTGAAAATTAACTACTTTTTGGAAACCCGACTTTCAAAGAAATTGAAATTTACAGTAAAATTTTAACTTTTTCTCCTCTTAATGTTAGTTAATTGAACGGAAGTTCAATACATTTTTAAACTTTTATCTTAATTACCATAACTTCAAAAAGTTTTTCTAGAAATCTATAAAGGTAGTGAAAACAACATAAACAAATTTTATAGTTTGAAATATCATTCTATATAAAATTGATGAATTATATGGAACACGAAGGTAAATAACCTGGAGAGGGTGTCATTGCAATCTAGTTCAAATGTAGCACAAATGTCCTTACCAAACTCAATGTAACGCGAAAGTTTGACATCGAATTTTATTACAATTGAAAATACAAAAAATTCAGGTTTGTTCAGGTGTACTAATGGGACCGGACAAAAAAAGAATAACATCACGTCATTGTCACTCACTTTGAAAACTTAGCAAAGTTTCTAATGTGTTTGGCCAAATGCATCACTTGAAAAAAGAAAGCAAGAAATTTTCTATTTACCTGAATATTTTTCAAGTGTTCTTCGAAGTGAATTTCACTTAAAAATTTAATTCAATTCAAGTAATGAACCTCTTTGCCTCCCAGCTATTTAGGCTTTTCCGTATTTGGGTCTTTGAATAGCCGAAAAAACACTTGGGTGCAGTGAAGGGCAATCTTGTCTTCCTACCGGTCTGCAGTTTTGTTTTCTTTGAAGCCCTCGTTCGAGCTGCTTGAGGGCATTTAGGCAGTCCCACAAAAGGGACAAGTACGTGCGAGGAAATGGGAAAATAGTTGGAGGAATACTGACGGGTTTAAAAAACATTTCAACCACAAATTCCTATCACTGTTCTCCATGCAATCCTAGATCTATGTACCAGACAAGCAATCCTGTTTCGAAAGATATATCGAGGGAATGCCATATCTGTCGATCTTGTAGGATCACCTTACATGGCAAAACGAAGTTGTATCTTATTGGCTTAGCATTTAACAAGTAATTGAAAACCGATTCCTTTAAAAATTCTTTGAGAATTACTAGTTGTCCATTCATGAGGATCGTCATTAGGAGATCCATTCTTTGCAGTCTGATGGCACTTAGTTCATTTACCTGCTTTACATGAAGATAGAGTGGAAAAAGATTGATCAGTGCCTCTAAGACTGCCAGTACGGTTTGACTTTCAAACAAGCAAGTCTTTGCAATTTTCGCAAGCTTGAGCGTTTTTGTAGCCAAATGTGCCCATAATATCACCTTGGGCTTAAGCCCTCAAATCGTACCAAAGATCCGTTTGTACGTCCATAAAGTCGCTGTAACTTTACTTAGTCCCTTTTTTAATTAAGGTTTTCCGGTAAGTCTTCGATTAAGCGTAAAATCCAGATGTTTGACTTCTTCTGAGAATCCTATAGTGCTCAAATTGATCCTTCTCCGTTTTTTGAAGAGAACTATTATTATTTTTTCCGGGTTGACCCGTACCTCTTACCTGTAGGCATCACTTTTGTGAAGAGTTTACAGTGAAAGAACAATCAGGAACAAACATCAGAAATTTCCTGATTGTTCTTTCACTTAGTAAGAATAGATGGGTCATCTGCATAACCTTGGTTACCAAATCCAGTTTCGAACTATTCCTGAAGGAGAACATTCACAATCTACGACTACAACAGAGCGGAGAGTAGTCTTTGATGGTCGTTGTGGTGGCTGATTGGACTCCCGGGTTAGCCGTTATTCTTCGTTTAGCCAGCATGTTTCTCATCCATAATAACGTTGTGGCTTCTATCCTGCCCTCTTAACGGCCGGTCAATAAAGAAGAGCGCATCATATAAAGCCCCCTTAATGCCTAGAAATGTGCAGAGGGCAGTTTTTCTTCCTATTATTGCTCTTTCTAGAGCTATTATGGTGGACTTTATAGATACGTGCGCAGAGAATTTTGATTCGGTTTAAGGATATGTAGTTATCCCTAATTTCGCTGGATAGCTCTTCACTATCGTCATTTACACAACACTGTTTCTTCTCGACTGGCAGTTTAACTCCCATTTGACTTTTGTAATAGTACGATTGCATTAGAATAGTATGTATTTAGAGAGCACCTCTTGAAATTTTGCCATAATCTGTAGATTTTCTACGTCCCCACCGTGTCTTCTCCAGGTTTTTCTTTTGCATGTGCTCAATTCCTTGTTGTATTTATTAGGTGTGGGGTTGTTTGTGTTCAGCCCTGTTTGTATCATCATTAATTCAATTTTTTCTATATGTACTAGCTTTAGCTCTTAACTTTCCAAGCTCTTTTCAAGCATGTATTAAGGCACATCTCTTTTGACCTTTCTGCGTTTTACGAGGCTCGGAAGTTATGATTAGATTTTGAGGACGATAGAAACATTGGTCGGTGAGTTCTGGTATTCTAGTCTCTTCCCGCCTCGCATGGCATACTTCTATGTTGAAGCGTATATGTCCGATCACAGAAATTGATTCCTCTTTTACAGCATGCCGATTTGTTATTCTGTTCACTGGGCTTTCAGTAGCTAGAGTACAAAATGTCCTGGCGAACTGCGTTGGCGAAGATGGGATCATTTTCGTCGCATTTGATTATACAGTGTCTATTTTTCTGTGTGCAGTACTCCACTAGTGCTTTATTTCATCCAGAGGAGCTTCTTTCATTCGTCCAGGAAAGTAGGCCAAGACAGCGTCTGACTAGCCCCCGGATCTTCTCTTCAGCTGAGTACAGCGGAAGCCCATTTTGTTTAATGGAGGTTTATTTGGATGGACCTGATCCAGCTTCCATTCACTGGCGGTGATGACATCAGATCGGATCGGATCTAGGTTCAGGAATTTGTTTTTTCCTTATTTTTGCCTGATGATTCGTCCTTCCGCCTTTTTCTAGCTTCCTCTTTGAAGCATAATTTTTTTTACTGCCAGATGATTTGGAAGCTACTCCCACAGACGTTGTCGATTGGTCGGACTTGGTGGCTGTTGACACTTTCGTTGTGGGTGCCTCTGGACCATTGCTTTCGCCCTTAAGGATTGTTTACAATGAGAGAATAGCGTATATTGTCCTTTTCCCAAACTAGTCTGTGAACACACAAGAGAGTGGGTTTTGTTTGGACTTTCGAAAATTTATTCAATTGAGTCGATTGAGATAGAAAGATATAAAGAAGCGAACAATAGCTTTGACTTTCGTCGGTTTTTTTTATATACCCTACACGTAAAGGCCATGGCTTTGGCGTTGATGTAGTCAAGAATTGTTTTTGTTGACATTCTTTTACTGCTGGGGAAGTAGCTGGCGAGGACTTTAGAGTGAGGAATTTTATTATTCTCTACCACTCCTTAAATAGATCTCTCATCTATCCCGGTCTGAGATTGCAGCCTAGGAATTTTAGCTTAGCATTACATCCTTCCTTTTCCAGTGTCGTCTTGGCTATCGTTTCGTTTACAGCTTCTGGCTGTATGGAAGCTATCAGTTCCTCTGGGAAATTGGCCATTGGGATTCCCATCCCGATGCGTTTGAGGGCATCTTTATACAATATTATGGTTTCGGGGAAGAGGTTTGTTTATATTTTTTTGGTTGCATGAAATAATGCTCCTTCTTCACTCACTCTAAACACTTTATTTATTTTTATTGTTTTTTACGAAATTTGAATTAAAAAAGTTACAATCCGCACTGTGTTTAGCGTGGAAATAACCCAAAAAATTGCAATTTCACCGATGCTTTCTTACTTTTTCCTCTAATGTACCATCGTAATTTGCAATCAGTAAATAACCAGGTTTCATTCAACTTTTAACAGAATTATATTAGCTAAAATAATTTGAGTACGGATTCGCACTTAGCCGATGTGATATTTGAATGTATGACACTCAAATACTATGACACATCTCAATCATTAGATTGCAAGAGAATAAATGGTATTAGATTTCGATAAGCTTCGTTATTCCCTCCTTTCCAAACGGGTTTTAGCCAAACTATAAAAAGCCAACCGCAGCAGCAAAAAACCACGAACATTTTTAAATCAAGGTGAGTATACTTCGGAGATTTTTCGAAGGCCGAGACGTGTTCGATTCTTAAATTTTTTCTCCATGAATTGTTGTCAAGTCGTAAGTTTTTATGTTGCTGACTAAATGAAGACTTACGAAACAACACGGTAGCATCGTTTTAAATGTGTTTTCTTTGAAATTT
>QYTT01086363.1:0-12512 GCA_006980735.1 Dasypogon diadema
AAAGCGTTAAGGTAATAAATATGTAACGTCCTTGACCTGACCATCAAGCGCAATACAAGACTCATAGATTTTATCATATTTCTTTTGCAATTAAATTATTCGAAGGACTGCTATTATTCATATTAAATGTATTGAATTCCTTTAAGTCAATTTTGCTAGAGATGAAATCAAGTGTATGAAATATAGGAAATTTCTCTTCTCCACTGATAATAGTAAAATAAGAGCAAAAATATCCTTGTAAATAACAAAATTTGTCCCTTTTGTGTTGTCAGGCAATAAAATTATTCCAGTGAAAGTGACATACATAACGATCATCGCGGCACATTAAGTTAATATGATTGAAGGGGATTGACGTAGTTCGTCTGGCCTCCTCAATATGACAGCAATTTTCCGCCGGTGTAATGATGCTGAAGTAATGTCCGCCATCATAATCCGGGTAATACATATGACCAGTAGCGATTCAATGAATGAAAGTGAAAAGTGACTATCGAAGATTCCATCAATTCCCCGTAATGATATACCATTATGTTTTATGTTTGGATTAGGGGGCAATGTTTCCAATTTATTCCAGGACTATCGATGAGGAGTGCTTTTTTTTGTGAATATATTTTATGGGGTGCGTCTCTACTTAATTTGCTTTTGTCTGGTAGTAATTGTGGAAATATTACTTTTGCGCCATCACCGATAACATCGTAAATGTAATAGTGAAGCTCCCCTTTTCCAAACTGAAAGCAAATTTCTTGTTATAGTCATTGTAACAAATGGATATGCCCTCTGGAATTACCCAAATCAGTCGTCCGCTTACAACACTCTTACAGCAGAACGTAAAAACCCGAGAACACGACATAATTACACAGTCCCTTTTATCCCCTTTTGCCATAGGTATTGGACCCTAGTCAGGACTTTCGGAATAGCTTTCTGATCCTTGTTGTAATCTTGTCCAAATCCACTCAACTTCCAGCACAACGACTGGAAGCAAAAGCAGTTCTCCAATCACAGTCCAAATTAAGCTTCAGCATTTTTGAAGTGCTTTTACATTTCGACTGACTTCAGTTCCATTCCCGAAAAAACCGTCTAACCTTTCACCAGCTGATGTGTTCACCTATTCAAATTCAACGAATCGTGTTCTTACAAATGAGCACAATTTTCTCGTCCCTCAATTTAATTTAGAGCAAGGTGATACGAATTTTATCGAGCACAGAACTCACTCTAAGCTCCCGTAGGGGAATTAAATTAACCAAACTTCTGCAGCAAAAATGAATTAACTTTAAAAAAAATACTGCAATTATGTCGAAAAGTGCCAACATGCAAATCTTAATCCAGTCAGAGCAACTATAAGTGAATTGCAGGGAGATTTCAAGGCTTCTCTGAAGCACCGTGCACAGTTTCAAAGTTTCCATTTTCCTCACACGAGTCGTAGCACCTTGTGCTGAGGGCGCAAAGGAGAGTTTATGCCACTATTATGGATGCAATTACGTTCTAAATAGGGTTGCGCAGTCCTCCGCCAGTCTTTGGATATTTACTTTCAACACCTGCTGGAAAAATTGCTTAATTTTCTCTTTATGGGGCTGAACAAAAGCGTTCCGTAGAAAAATTTGTGCTTAGTGTTGCCATTAAATTGAATTATCGTCGCTTACAAGTGCTTTTCCTTCCAGTCAAGAGCTTTTGCAAAAATTGCAGTCCCATTGAGCTTAAAGCATAATTTTTTTGATCGCTTTTCTACTACGATACACTTTAAAAAGAAACCGGGTGCTGTTTTGTCTTTTCAATAACTTCGAATTTAGGGAAGCGTCTGCGTAAATTAGAGCCTAGTAATCTAAAATTTCCACGATATGTTGAAATATTGAAGCTTTTTCAACTATTCACACATTATACTTGCACAAATATAATTAACAAAATCTGAAATGATGGTGTTACGCACCCTTTTTGTGGGCAACGATACCCGGCTAGCGATGGAGAGGGAACCGGGGCCTCGAACACTTGTCTGGGCGCCACACGGTTTTTACCTGGAGTCCGCGAACTCACGCATGGAAACATTCCGGATAATCACTCTTACAATTTATTTACTTCAATTTCTTACTTGCCAAATAATCCACTTCGTAACAATGGTTGTTGATGAAAATACCTGAATCTGGTTAATTTACGACTTTTAAGTGTTGAGCGCCCGGCCCTGGCCAGCCAAAGGATGGCTGTCACAGGCGGCCCCATAGGTAACGTGGGATAGTTAACCCATAAACAAATGCTCAAAATAACAAGAAACGTCGAGGTTGAACTCCCCGACGTGGATCAGCTAAGTCGGCTCTTGGCAGAGGAACGAAAAAAGACTCGAAGGTCTCCGTCGTCATACCTCGAACGATTCTATATATATATACACCCAATAGTTAGAAACCAATAATAAAATGGTTCGAAATTCATGGTATAATTGGCAGGTCCAATTGCAGTCTTTATTAAGAATCAGCCACTGGTTATTAATTATTTCTTTATTTGAAAATTTACCATTCGTAGACTTGAAATATTTCAATAAAAACGACACAGTTATACACGAACTTTTTGTATTGTAGCACAGAAACCTTAATTAAACAGAACATCATAAGAACAAGATCTTGGCAAAAAAAAAAAAAAAGAAAGAGCTCAACCGCTAAACATGAGCGTCACAAACGTTTATGTCACGCTGTTTTAAACTTTTGAGTGCCTTCAACTTTGTCGCCGTCGAGATTAACGTGCTCAAAGAGCTTTTGTTCTATTGAGTGGTGGTGCTGTATTTCCACCCTGTTGACGCTTTTAATAAGATTAAAATTTTATCCGAGCAGGGTTTACTTCAAGATTTTCTCCAGATAAAATTTATGGTTTTCTTCGAAAAGTTCCGCATAAAGTAGGACATTAACGAAGGCAAACAATGTTGCCACCAGCTCTTGCAAATTGCTTGCGATAACGTTTAAAATTTCCAGACTACTAAAGAGATACTATACACAGGGAGGAATACAACATATTCGGGGGTTGATATTTTCAGAAAATATATTACTCAGACTCACATACATAGGAAAGTAAGAAACGTGACAATGAGTCCAAAGTTAATAGTACCGTAATAATTTACAGAGATGGGAATAGCCCGAAGACATTCTAATCAGGTGTAGTTATCCAGTCTGCTCTGGGACAATGAGATGTGTCCTGTTTTAAAAATTAACTCGCTGTTGTAATTAACTGTGGAAAATTCACCCCCATCAGACGGTGAATACTAATTAGTTGGGATGGTATAGTATGTACTTATTATTTGCAGCACGTTCAGACGTTCGTTTCCCTCGTTTGTGTTGCTCTTTTCAACATTGTAGCGAAATCAGTGCAAAAGCACCCGCAGGTTTACTAAATTGTCTGGCCCAAAATGAAAAGGCACTACGTGCACTTTTCATTGTGAACGGTAATTTTCCGCGAGATTGTGGGAAACATTGAAACTAGTGCAATTTTTATTCAGGATAATTTATCAGTCGGCTCAAAAATTCTATGCATTTTTTAGACCAGTACTTTACATGAAAGCTTTTACAATTGTAGAAAGCAATGAGCTGTTTAATTAGCAGACTACACTTTTCACAACGTTACAAAGTAAATGTCTCTTGCAACTTCGAATATCACCTTTCATCCCCTTTGTTTTGGAAATGCAGGGGGTTTCTACGGAAGCTAGGGACTTTCCAATCCCGTGATACCTGAGTAAAAGGGAGGCGGATTCGATCCTTCCTGAGATTTTTCGGCCGAAAGTGTTGCCTAAAAACAAACAAGGTGAAAACAAAGAGTTGACCTTATGCTGTCTTCTGTGATGTGCTCTATCTCCCCTATACCACAATAGTTCTTTCATTTTCGCCCAAAATAGCTACGCAATAGGCCGAACCACTGAGCCCCCAGTACTTTGTCCTCGGACCGTCCAGTTGGCTCTCCCCAGAGTCCCCTATTAGGAGGGCTCTGTGTAATCATAAAGTTATATATTTCATACAGTTTGTGTACAAAGACTAAAGTACTGTATTTAATCGAACTAAGGATCTGAAATAACAGCACTCATCGAGATCTACATCGAATAATCGGCAAATTACAGTGACGAGATGATTCCAAGAAACTCAATTTTTCTAATAGGTATGCGAGTTATTGGCTGAAAATCATTCTGTGAGGGAACTTCAAGCTGGAATATATATTTTACCATGGGATAGCCACGCAAGAAAGCCACATGTGGAGAGATGTGAAGTTAAGATAATTGATATGGTCAATTTTCATGAGCAATTTGAATTAGAAATTCTAGCTCATGTAATTCGTAAAAATTACTTTTGAAATTATTCAAGAATGATAGAAATTTTTTTGACTGCTTTGTGCCAGGAAAGTCGATCGGCGCACTGACGATGATTAAGTTGATTTTCTGTGACCGAAACACTTTTTTTCATCTAGAAAAAAATGTCTATTCATGCGGACGTTTATCGATTCTTCTTCACAGCGAATTTCACTTTATTCTAAGTTTAATTCAATTCTATAAAGTTCTTGTTAACCTCGACGTCTTCAAAGCCATCGGACCCGATAGTACTTTTCTCCTGTTTATAAGAAGTGCAACCCTTCCATGACCAAACGTCTGAAAAAAATATTTCATTTATCATATTCAAAAGGTATTTTTCCATCAGTATGGCGACCCACTACGGTGAGTCAGGCATGCTGCTACTTTAAACCAACTCCAGCTTTTGGTCCAGAGTCACTTTTCTTCTTACCTGGGTTGTTGTAAAGTTTCCTTTCTGACCACTCCATCCGTGGAGTGTGTCATCTCTAACACTTACAACATCAATAGCGGCGTACCCCAGGGCTCTGTATAGTCCACTATACTCTTTTTATTCTTTATGAACGACCTCTCTCTCTCCTAGGTCCTAGGCTTCCGTCTCTTCCTTTTTGAAGAAACTAGTTCCATCTTTGCATTACCTAGATGTGAATTTCCCGTTTATTCCGGCATTCTTTGGGTTTAGGACCTGGCAGTGGTGGAGCAACTGCCCCCTTTGCTTGGGGGTTTCACCTTCCTGGACCTTACCAGATTGCAGAGTTTCTGCTTACCCTGGTTCTGTCACTTCTTTAAGCGCCTTTATATTAGAAAATCAACAGAAAAGAAAAATGCAGCTATTTAATGATACCAATAAAAGTAATGACAAGAAATTTTCTTAAAAATTATAACTGGTAGCTAAGACCACTTGAAACATTTGCCAAGAAGCAAGGGAGTTACCCCAATCGTTAGTAAATTAAACCAGTGAACACTTTTATTATTTATTACAGAGTTTCTGTCAAAATCAAGTGTCAATATTCTTGATTTCACTTCTGTTTGAATAGGAAAATTTGGATACTTTTCGTCAATCATAAATGTATATTCTCAATGTCATGTAATTCTTACCCTATCAACATATACGTATACGATATAAATACTATCGAAAAACATAATTTTGCTGTTCATGACATATTTCAACTACAACTAAATTTATTTTTGCTGCTGCTGCAACAAACTTTTCGAGGAGCTGAAACTTCCTCTAACAAGTTTCATTGCCACAAAAGCTAGCTAGTAGTTGAACATGCGATAAAGGAAATTTAACTCAAAATGTACGTGCGTAGGGTTTATATTACTTATTTGGAGAGTTACTCATTTCCTTCTACATTTGAGTAGCTTCAAAAAGCGATATAATCAATTCTAGAAGCGGAAAATTCTTAAAGTTTGAAGTGAAGATATTTTCAAGAAAAGTAAAATATTTACAAACATGATTGAATGAGGCTTTAAAGCAATGAGAGGACCTTTTGCCGATATTTGGAATTTTATTTTTAAATTCAATGGGAAGTCTGTTTGGATTCAAATGTATTGTCATCCAAGATTCACCTTCACTAAAATATGTAAACTGGCAACATTATTATATTATGTTCACTCACCTGGTACTACATGACGATTACCGAACTTTATCTTAATCTTACTTGTTACACATTAATGGTGCGAATGTTACACAGCATATACACTGTGTGGTGTAGAAATCTATCCCACGAATGTAATAAAGGGTTAACTCTATGTTGTATATATTTTTAAATAAACGTTGTAGATAGTGTGACAGCCATTCTCCTGCTCACCAAGCCCGGATGGTCGCAACCTGTATGCACCAGGCATAGTCAGCATGGATCAGCCTATAAGACTTTTGAGGGAATATCCGTGCACAATAGTCAGAGGTACATCTGACTGTTCCTCGGCTCATACTTAGAACTTTTCTTCTGGTGGGTCTGCTCGATAGCCTTTTTTTCCTGTCAGTAGGTTGACATATTTTCCCACCTATCTCAGCTTGATATGTATTCTCTTAACATTCAGAGCGATGTCCATCCAAGTGTATTCAGGTTCTTTGTTGCTACTCTCACCAACTGATGAAGCGCTGATATCTGAGCTTGATATGTATTCTCTTTACATTCAGAGGATCTCTTTTTAGTGTGGTGTACTACAGGTAAATTGAATTAAATTTTGAAGTGAAATTTACATGTCCACATGAATAGAATACATCCTGAATAATTTCACAAGGAAATTATTACAGACTAGCTTTTACCCGCGACTTCGTCCGCGCGGTACTCTGTTTTAATCTACTCATTTTCGGAAATATATATATATGAAATTATAGTTAGTTTCTTATGACGCCATAGGAGTGCAAATATTTAATTGCTTTTTAGAGGATTTCCTAATAAACAAGATTTTTTGTTTTTATACTGGGCGGCACTAATATTAGCAGGCTCGTGGGCGACATTACAGACAGTGTCTATCAACTTGTGGACCAGATCTTCGCCATCACAGGACTTCAACAACATGTCATTAATGAGCGCAGCTTGATCGTCTCGTTCGGAATTAAAATGGCCCATTCACAAAACCATTCTGCAGATTTGAGCAATGCTTGGATAATTGTGTTCCTGGACGGTAGTTACTAATGTGAATAACTCGTCCGGGACAACAATTATATCATCTGTTGATGAATAACCACCGTTCTCTATGCATGCCTCACCGCTTCCTTTTATATCTAAAAACCTGATATTTCTCTCCAGAAAATACCAAAAATTACACAGATACAGTCAGATGACAAGTACAACTTTAGTTATTCTCCCACACAGTCCTAGTTGTAACCTTTAATTAATATACTAAATTTTTAAATATTTCCCAGGCTTGAAAAGTTCGGTGTAATCGTGGTTACCTGAACCAAAATGTGTAAACATATTCGATTATTGGAAAATGAATGCTTTAATGTCCCTGTAAGTTAAATTTTAATTGAAACCAAAATGTATTTGCATCTGCTTACAATTAATTACAATCCGTAAAAATATTAAACATTCGGGTATTAATTAACCGCCTGAAGTGCATAACAGCCGGACAAATTTTGGAATTTTATTTCTTTTCCCAATACCAAATAATTTATTCTCAGTGGCGGTTAGTAAATTGAATTGAAAATATTTTATTCATTTCGCGTCCTCCGCCCCAGGTAACAGTGCCTTCCATCACCAGGCGAAAAAAGCATATTCGTGGCTTGCACCAAAATTACACACCCCACGCACAGCAGGTGAAATATATTACAGGTAAAATTCGTACCGATTTCAATAAAAACCAGACAGCTGTCACGGGAAAATTTACATTTACAACTTTCAAAATGAGAAATTTAACTTTCACTACTAAAAATCTTCAAATCATCCACTAAGTGTGCCACAGGACGTGCAAAAGTACGTCTAACAGGGACGGGAATCTGCAGGAGCGATCGATACAGCTCCCCTTGGCTGCGAATTAACCAAAGACAATTTAGAAAATGAGAACCCACCCCGGCGATAAATTTCAATGCAAATTTGAGCACTGGGCTCAGTTAAATTCCAGCCCTAGCTCTTGTCAAAAGTGTGGGGAGCCAAGGGATTGTCCCGGTAGGTATAGTATATGTGCGAAGTGTAGTAGCAAAAGTAATGTTCGGGGGTGCCGGAAAGAGACAAATGCAAATTACTTCTAGCAAAAATCAAAATATACGGCCTCTTGAGTACCCACCCACAAGTCTCATCCATTTAAAGGGGAGCGTTCGTAAGCGTATTCGTTGCGAATTTTTTCCCTTTTTAAGGCAGAAAGGTGCAATAATTATATTTTAAAATTACGACGGGCATTCATGCAAAAGAAAAACACAAATATTCATGTTATATTGAACTTTGCGCGCATCACGGTTGTGAATGATTAACACGACACAGTTGACATATGTTCAAAAAAATTTTAAAAGGGTAACACCCTTAATTTCGCAGAACGGCTTTCTTTAAAAATGTTGTTGTAGGGATCCTTTTAATGAGGAAACACTTCTTGGAAAGGTATATGGTAACTCAAAAGGCTTTCACAGTTCCCCACGTTTAAAAGGCTTTAAAAAGCAAAATACTCATTCCTTCCACTAAGGTTAATACCCAGGTTGTTTCTACTACTTAAGGGTTCATTATGCTATCAATAGGTACATGAGGCACCGTTCCTCAACTACTTTGCTTCCAGTTCAAAGGCCCGGGCTTAATTCGTATGCACATCAGGCACGAAATTGTAAGTTAGATTGTCCATGCTTCGACTCACAATAAGAAGAAATCTCTAGAGCAGGCTTGTCTAACCCGCAGCCCAGGATGGTTATGAATGCGACCCATCAAAAAATTATAATCTTCATGAGATTACTACAAATATTATTTTAAAATACTATTTATCTTATGTGTGGTTCAAAAAAGCTCGTCTTCTTCCAATGTGGCCCAGGGAAGCTAAAAGGTAGGATACCCCTGCTCTAGACAAGATCTTAAAGATCATCCATAAGCCGGATAATGGTCGTCATTATAATTAAAGTCATATATATCCATGTTTGATCCTCTTATCAAAATGAAACTTAAGTTCGAAAAATACCGCGAATACGATATGTCTTACCTTAAGCCCCCTCTCCCAGTTATATGTCGCTCCTAACGGCGCTTCCATTGCAAGGAGGTCTTCTGGAAATCAGTAAATGCCTCTGTTCGGCGGCGCTGCTCCAAGCGAAGCAGATCTGTGATCCGAGTGAAAAAGAGCAGCAAACAAAAAATCTGAAAAGAGCTTTGCTCTTATCCGAACAAGTTTATTACAGGTGCAAGAACTCCTACTCTAAATTGCACTAAACTACTCTGCTCTTTTTTCATCAAACAGAAAAGGGCACGTAGAGCTGTGCTCTTTTTTCCTTCAACACAAATCAGAGCCCTAAATTGATCTTTTCGCTCGCAGCAGATCATCGAACAGAGCTAATGTGTCAACTGTTGAGCACAGTGATTCAGCTTCAATCTGTTCCACCATTTCAAAACGTCGCCTTCAGTTTACATTTCGTTTTCGGGAGGAATTCAATGTCGCACGGGGCCAAGTAAGGGGCTGCGGAACGAATTTTTGGTCTAAAACAGCTGCATAACAAGTGCACTGTGTGCTGGGGCATTGTCATGATGGAATATTCAAGTTTCCGCCTACCAAAGTTCAGGCCCCTTGCTTCTGATATCTTCGCGTAGCCGCCTAAAAATATTGCAATAGTACTGAGCATTTGTTGCTTCCTCAGTGGGGATAAATTCTCGGTGGAAAATGCCCTTCACCTTGAGCAAAACAATGAGTATATGCCTTTCACATTGCTTTTTATTTGTTTGGCTTTCTTCGGTCTTACACTTCCACTTACTTGATTATTATTTGGCTTTACAACCATACCCGAAAATTCGACTTTCATCGCCCGTAATCGCTGTTGATAAGAAATTCTCATCATCAAATGCAAATTATTTCAGCTCAGTACAAGCCTCAACCCGTGGCAAACTTAACTACAATGCGATGCACGCCCAATTCTTCAGTCGAAATTCTCTGGCACGTCCTATATCCAATTCCGAATTCATCATAAATATTCCGAATAGTCTGATAACGGCCTTCACGAATGGTTTTTCGAATTTTCTCAACGGTTTTCGACGTAGTAGCCGTTGAGGAAGACCTTTTTTCACCGTTTTCAATTGATTTTTTTCTACATTTAAAGTGAGCGTACCACCACTCAAAAAAATAATAATAACCTAACGATTTTTCCATAAAATATTGCTCTTGCTGAAATTCTTCATGGGTTTTACATAGTATGGCACTATAAATCTCTACTCAATTTCTAACATTCTGTAATGGAGTTTCCCCTTCGATGTCCAAGAAACTGCAAGAATTATACTATTTCGCTCTATTAATATTTTAACTACGTCAAGACTTGAATTAACATAATGTTTAAGTACCTGAATTTTCAAATACTTCAATCTGAGGTATTTTGGTATTTAACTACTGCAACGGTAAAATGTATTTGAAGATCGAAGTAATTAAATACTTGCAATACTTAAAACACTATGAAACTAACTAAACTATAATTAAAATAACTTTCATTCAAATTCTACTTAGTATTTGATATTTTCAATTTGTATAGTAACAGCTCTGGTTAGATGTTATCTGATAGGAATCAGTCCATTTAAGTAAGCCTAGTAGTTAAGAGCCAAAGATTATTGTTAAGTTAAAGTTAAGTATCAAGCAAGTGTTTTCTTCATCACAATCCACTTTCCGGAATATATCACAACCTAAACAGACAGACGCACGGGTAAAATTTTCTATAAGTAAAGTATCATCTGCATCGTTAGATTTTGAAACCTTCTTAATTACTTCATCGGAAAGCATGTTTTATTTACTTCTGCTCACCTAAAAATATACATCGACTTCAAGCAGAATTCAATTTCTTCCAGATATTTTCCTGAAGAAGGCCTTCCCAGATTTGCAATTGGGTTGTGTTTTCCTTGTTGTTGATTGTATGTCAAAAGTTGCTCAAACAATTCCAAACTATTTTAGTATTTTCAGAAAAATATCTTGAGGTAGTTTTCCAACAAAAAGATACAAAATGAGTAGCGATCCACCCAATTTCCCTAAATAATACTTTTGAATTTGGTATTAAGCAAATTACTGTCCACTTTTGAAAACGACACACACACAAATTACACATCCAGCTGCTGTTGAGCATTCAAGAGGAATGAATTAGTTTGAAACTTTGATCTAATCATTTAAATGAAATTCCAACTTTAAAGACCTCAGGACAGATTAAACTTTCAACTTTCACTTGGAAATCTCTTCATCCCTAAGTAAGCAGTGTGCAAAAATTGCCTGCGAAATATTTCCCCTGGCTGCTATAAATTAAATTTATGCTGTCATTACTTTTAACTTTTTAATATTATGAAAGCCTCTTAAAAGTCAGCCAGTCCTCGATGAAAAAAGGAATTGACAAGCCACCGCCAAAGTTTAATTTAATTGTAACACCGCCAAAGAGGATTCCAGGCCCAACTCTCCTAAGAGCTTGCCTAGTACGTGACCTGACTGGGGGATGTTACACTAGGCACTAACGAACTCTGTTTCCTATTTGAAGTGGCAGATTTATGGTAATTTAATATTAGAAGGATCGAAAGGGTGCACATAGTTATTAGACAGCCTGAAAGGGGTTTTCTTAAATTTTCCACCTTACTTGTATTCCGGGCTTTGGCTACAGGCCCAAATATTCCATAGAATATAAGAGCCCACATATCGACAGTGAATTGCAGAAATAGGATATTTTGCTTACCTTAAGATGTTTTATTGAAAAAGAAGAAGGGATAAAAGACGATTTCCGTATTTCCTGTTGATGGTGGTAAATAATAATTTATGCGTCTTGTTTATTTCAAGCCAAGTGGATATCTTCCACCCTGCAAAAAATATTTTGTGCTTCCCAAAACATTTCTTAGGTTGTTTATTGCAAACTGCTAAGTTCAGCACATTTACAGATTTGTTTATCCCGTAGGACCGAAGTATATTCTGGGAAATATAAAACCCTTTTCAAATTTTCGGAATCAAAATTTGACAAGGGTCTAGTGAATTTCCCGCTCATTCTTCGCAACTTGTTTTTTAGCCAACGAAGTGATTATAATAAATTAATATTAATTATTTCCCTTGTTTCGTCCTACGTACTTTTTTTTGTCTTTAGATATGTTGTACTGTTATATTTTTCTCAAAGGCCTGTAAAATGTATACTTCGGACGCAAATGGTTTCATTATCAAATGTAATTTTTAAATTTCAATAACAATCAGTTTTGCATGTTCAAATGGTTGCTATTGAAGCTTATTTGGTTGTATTTGAACTTGAAAAAGTTGTCATTTATTTGAAATAGTTGACGCTGATTTTTGATTTGGTTGGTCTTGTTTTTTAAATAGGTGTGCTTGTTTTTGATTTGGTTGGCGTTGAAATTGATTTGATTGGTCTTGATTTTGATCTGGCTATTCTTGAAACGGTTGCTTTTGAAGGGTAAATGCTATATAAAAGAAAATTATCAGTTCTCAAAGAGTTAATGAACATTAATGTTAGGTTCGGTAATCGAAAACACCTTATAGTTTTACCAGTATATTTTATTTTTCCGTACCGCGGTTTCGAAAGTTCTAACCTTTCATCTTCAGCGGCTAACAATACCAA
>QYTT01086363.1:12532-25676 GCA_006980735.1 Dasypogon diadema
ATTTCTTAGGTTGTTTATTGCAAACTGCTAAGTTTAGCACATTTACAGATTTGTTTATCCCGTAGGACCGAAGTATATTCTGGGAAATATAAAACCCTTTTCAAATTTTCGGAATCAAAATTTGACAAGGGTCTAGTGAATTTCCCGCTCATTCTTCGCAACTTGTTTTTTAGCCAACGAAGTGATTATAATAAATTAATATTAATAAATTGATATGTTGTACTGTTATATTTTTCTCAAAGGCCTGTAAAATGTATACTTCGGACGCAAATGGTTTCATTATCAAATGTAATTTTTAAATTTCAATAACAACCAGTTTTGCATGTTCAAATGGTTGCTATTGAAGCTTATTTGGTTGTATTTGAACTTGAAAAAGTTGTCATTTATTTGAAATAATTGACGCCGATTTTGATTTGATTGGTCTTGATTTTGATCTGGTTGTAGCTATTCATGAAATGGTTGCTCTTGAAGTGTAAATGCTATATAAAAAAAAATTATCCATTCTCGAAGAGTTAATGAACATTGTTCCAACGAAATCTCTGGTCTGAGTGATTGTGGATTAATACCTCTGTGTGACACCCGCGCTTCGAGCCTTCTCCATCCTTTCATCCTTGAGACAAGATCTAGCAGAACAGTGAAGTAACAAGAATACTTCTTGAGCGGAATTGCATACGAATGTGGAACAGACTACCAACTTCTGTTTTCTCCCAGGACTACAGGCCACAGCTACGTATATTTAAGCAGAATTTGCATCCAAACCTTTAGTCGACGTACTAATCCTTTTCCCTCCGCTTTCTACTATTCCAAGGCTGTGCTATAGCATTTTAGGGCACCTTCTGAGCTTTGGGTTCTCCATAAAACAAAATACTGGTGAAATTGAATCACACATTAAAAAATAACACTCTTATTTAAATATTTTCACGCCAAGCTGCATTCAAGTTGCATAAAGAGTTCTTGATTTATTAAGAAAAAAATATTAGTAGCTTTATACCTCCATCACAGCTAAAGGAAACATTTTTGGATATAGGTAAGTTGAGTTAAATCATCTTATTTTTGCCCCAAGAATCTATGGTAACTCTTCGTCCACGGAATATCTGGACACCCTGTATAGTGTCTCGCAGCAATAAAAGTTGGCATTATATGTAAATATAACAGAGTTAACACATTGATAACAAATCATCATTGCATCCAGATACTGAAACACCGAACATCCCTAGAATCAATCTCTGCTATCTGAGACCTTAGCCTTTGTACGTAAAACAAATACCGTTGAATTCGAAAAATTTTATTTAATTTTTAACTTTTTTTATACAAATTTTGGAAATGAAAGCTTCCATTTTTGGCGGTTATGAAATGATTACAAAAAATTATAAGCTTTAAAACAATGCAAAATGTATCAATGCTACGCCTATTAATAATTTTCTGCGCGATTCAATTATGAGACCGCCACAGAGCTCTTGAACCAACTGTAATAGTATGAAATTATTTTAATTTGAAGAAAACTCCAGCCAGTACATGGTTTATGTGTTTATGGCTAGAAGTTTGCGGATTAATTAAACTTATAATTGGATTATCCTCAGGAGCGGCTACAGAATTAGTAACTCAAACAATTCATCGAATTAAGAGGCGAACCGAGTTGAAATAGTTTTGCACTTCGTTATGTTTGCGGCACAAATTGGTAGTACTTATGGTAAATTCGTAACAGGTATCGATTGGGGATCAAGGATTAATTAATGGAAATAAAATTGTGGCATTACTTGTACATTTTTTCATTCACTTATTTTCATTAGATGCTTTTGCATGATTTGCCTCTTCAACTTATTTACTGATCGGCTTAGATTAATTGTTAATAAAGTACTATTTAAGTTTAAAATTCTATCGTAACAACCCCTTTCCAGAAAAAGACGTTCACTTATTAACTATTGGTCCTGCTTACCTTACTTGGTTTCTCAGGACATTTACAGGCAGTGATTTATTTAAATATAAAAAACGTAGTCTTGTGGGTGCCTATAACATTTTTCTAAAAAAAAAATATTTCACTTATATCTCAAGTTTATATGATTATGTGTATTGCCTATACAAATTAACACCAGAGCACGCCAATTTTAAGGCTTTTGATGTTTTGCCTATCCGAAAAGTCTTAACCATGGTCATAACAAATCTACGAGGATTTAAAGCAAAAATTTTCTAGACATCCATGGATCAAAGTACAATCTCCTGATGTCACCAGTTTACTTTTCCTGGAAATAGCAGAATATTTTGGTCGCACAGGACTCCGGTTTTCGGTAGCCATTTTCAACAAGATCCAGACAGACCCTGAAAAATTTTGTTATCGAATCGTAACCGGGAATAAAACTTGTGTGACCTAGAAAGCATAATGCAGTTTAATGAATAGTTACTGAAAGGATCTTTAAGACCCAAAAAATTCAAAGTTATGACCACTGGTGGCCCTGGTTGATTTTTTGGAAGGACACAAAACTCTCACAACTGAATTTCTAAAAAAAAGACCAGGAAACTTCATGAGGGCGTTCTCTTCTACCATGATAATGCTGCTGCACATTCCGCTCGAGGAGCGAAAGAGATTTCCGATGGGAAATTTTATGTCATCCCCCTTATAGCCCAGATCTGGTACCGTCGGATTTTTTATTTCCAAAATGTGGGGGTACCTAAGTGAAACAGAGGACAAAGATGGTTCCAAAACAAAGCTTCTTCTTTCTATATCAAGATTTAGAAAGATGGGAATACCGACTGGAGAAATGTTTGGACTTGGAGGGTGATTATGTAGAAAAATATGATAGCTTTCACGTTTTATTAAAATTATAAATCCTCAATCCTCAACTTACTGCGCAAATAGTGTTATGAAGCAGTATCTTCATTGCCAATGATATTTTCGTGAAGCTTTTGCCAGTTCACTTAAGAAAACAGAAAACTAATTCCATCACAAAGAGTTTTGGACCCATATCAACCAAAACCAAACCATTTGTTCCACGCAACATGGCATTCACTTTTCAGATGGTAAAGCGTTTAAGATCCTATATATTCATTTACTTATGTAGGAAGTCGAAAGATTTCCGGAGTTTATATATCAAACCTTGTATTGTGCAGGTGCCAGGTTTTACTTTTCGATAATAATTTCGGAAATTCTTACTACAATCATGAAAAAATTCTAACCATTAATAATAAGAAGAAAGACTTCAAGAAACATAATTTGCAACAAAAATTAAACCATCAATTAGTAATTTTTCTTCCCCTTTTAAATTAATAAAATTCTAGGAGTGCTGCGGAAAATGTAATATCCGTCACCATTTCAAAATTTGAGAAGTTTTCGCCTCCACGACAAAAATTACCAAAATGTTGAGTTTACTTGTCTGAAAGATACCCGGCAGTGTTTTAATATATGTGCTCATTTTTCAACCCTTGTCATGAAAAATGAACTGTAGTTTACACAAGGGAAAAAATCTCAACAAAATTCTAGTCGTTCCCCTCTTAAATGGCTCGAACTAAATCACATCTACTTCCGGTGGTGAGCCGCAGACTCTGCAATTTACTCTCTGTCTTCGGTTCGTTAAACTTGCAAAATATCAAAATCAATTCAATAGACCGATGTACATGACTTCATACTTGAGATTTACATAATTTTTGGTAAAAATTGCCATTCTGTGCACGTCTCAGACGTAGGGCATTTGGGATGAAATTTACGAAAACGATGTCAGAAAGCATTCATTTAGAAAATCACTGCAAATTTTGCATGTCAACGTGTTGGAATCACTATAGTAATGATCTCTTTCTTGATATTCTGTAAGAGAGCGAATTGATTTGGAAATTTAGTAAACATAAATTGCCTTCTACAAAATGTACCACAGGAAGTTGATTTTAATAAAAGAAATAACACCCATCAAAAATATTAAATTTATCACTGCATCCTAGAGAAGACCTCCTGTTAATGTAAAAGTCTAGCCGCCTTCCTAATGAAACCAAGATGATCTATTGTCGAAAATAATTTGATCTCATCGGGAGTTAAGATTTCCCGAAGGAATATCCTTCTTCTTAACCACGCCAAAACGGGATATTCACAAAAATATGTATGATGGTTTTGTCGTCTTCAAACAAAGAAGACATTCCGTCTCATTAGGCAGACCCATTTTAAATAGGTGATGCCTTATCCCACGATGGCCAGATAGATAACCCATAAGCAATCTAAAACTCACTTTGCATAAGGCGGTGACTTTATAAAAATATGGTCTGACAAGCTTTTTAGCTTGACGCAGTCCGGGAACATTCTCCCAATAGGACTGCTGGAGATCACAAGCGCTTTTTTCTATTACAGCTCTGGCAGACAAAGAGATAATGCCTAGATTTTAACAAATTACAGTAGAACTTTTTCATCGGCTAGTCCAATGCGAAGAAAATTTCAATTAAAATCAGTCTAATAAAAATTTCAAAAGGGAACTTGGGATATGGAAATCATACCACTTACGTCCTTGAAACACATATAGAAAATCCGCACTAGCCCATAGCACATTCATGACTTCTTTATGAAAGCTTCAGAAGAAGGGTAACCAAGAAACGGGTGAAATGGACTTGTGTGTGAAAGGTAATTTTAAATAAATTCATTATAGTTATAAATGGTTATGATATGTGTTACGAAAAAAGTAAGCTAATATATTGTACAGTGAAGCAGAAAGAAATTTTATATGATAGTTTTTCCCTTTCCCAACTAGGAGCTTTTTATGGACAAACTTTTTCTGCCATGAAATCCATATTGCTCCCACAGGAATTCATTCGGGAGTCTATTAAAACATGTAAACGAAAATGCTACTTTACTATATTCGTGACTTTTCCTTCAGGCCGGGAACTCTGTTACGAAATACTTCATTTTACAAAAGGAGTAATTTACCCAAATTTGTTTTGTTCCGCACAATGATGTTATTGTACTACAACAATTTTATGTAAATTTTGTCAAAAATTTAATAATACGTAGACAAAGTTTGGGGAGTGATCATGAAAGTTTTTAAATGCAAACTAAAGCAACCACTTTAAAGTTCTACTCCATCGGAAACTGTTTGGTATTCATAACACTGCGACGAGAGGATTAAGTCCTCCATTTAACAACTTTGTCGAGATTTCTGAGGCAGACGCCTTCGGAGACAAAATACATGGCAAGCAGAACTGCAACTTTTCAATAACGAAACAATTTATGCAGCTGCTACAAAAGAAAAGTTTCTGTACATTTTCTCCTTTTTTATGTCCTTGTTTTAATCAGTGAGGTTCAGGTAGTTTTACTATACTTATTATTTTTCATTTCGGAAATTCCCTTTGGTTGAGAAAAATCTTTACATTCAATGCCAGACAGCATGAGGCACGATAAGTTTAAATTTATGTACCTTTATGCGAAGCCTCAACAGAAATGAGGAAAATTTTCATGTTTCTAGAATTCCTTAAATTGGACGACTTTTCACTTTAACGTCAGAGGAGACCACTTTTATTCAGATGGACGGATTTTTCAAGTGCAAAAGGTATTCATCAGTGCTGGATGTGAAAAAATCCAGACAATTTGGAGGATTTTCTGCTGGTGAAATAAGAACAAAGTTTTGTGGAGCCATTATGTTTCAACTTTAGCATTTAATGGGATTTTTTTAACACACAACTGATTTTGAATACTCAGAATCAGAATTCACTATTAAATAAAGTGCGACCGGGCGCAATTCAGTACTACGAGAATTCGATTTGCAATTCAGCTTGCGACTTTCTTTATTCGGTTGATATTTTTTGCATACTTATTCATGACTGCATCTGCAATACTTTAGTATCTGTAACTATAGAATTAATTTACAGGATATTTCAGGCAATTATATAAGAGATTTAATCGTAAGTAGAAGATACCGAGGCAAACCAGAGCAATCTAGAGGTTTTTAAGATAACAGCTATAAGTTTTTTGGATAGAGCTTCACTCAAAACTTTGTATCTCCAAGACATCCAATTGTCGGAAGATCCAATTTTTAGCAAATGAAAATATCTCTTCAGAATAAAAAATTTGTTATAAAAATCATTCTTGTTTTTATAGAGATATTCGCTACAAAAAAAATACTATTAACCTACTACCATTTTTCTACCAGATGCCAGTGTGGATGGCACTGAAAATGTAGAGAGGTGGTATATAGTACTCGTCATCACTCTAGATCACGTAAAAGAGATCGGGCCATCGGGGTACTCACGATGTCCAAGGACAGAAAGAAGAGGATCAGGATAACTGAATAGTTTCACAAGACACAAGGTCAACTGAGAGGAGGTAACATTATCATTGCAGTAGACAATCAAACGATGGGCAGATAAATGGACCTCAGAAATGCCTCAGAAAATAAGGCAACACTTTATTGCGTTAAGGGTTGTATAGGGTTCGAAAAGGACGAAAAACCCGGCACCCCAACAAAATGGGACATTGTTCTGGTTTTCTAAGAGCCAAAATTATATTTCGCCATTAGGGGAGACATGGTGAAGAATGTGAAAGAGAAATCGGTCCAAACCACCACCAAAGAAATTAGGCAGGCGTGTGAGCGAACCAAAAAAGTGGTGTTAAGTCTGATTTCTCTGACTGCTTGGCATAGAGATTTTCGGCATCACCTCAAAAGGATAGGGATCCTAGAGGGTGATGCCTGCAGACTGTGCCTGAATGACACAGAGGGCGCAGTATGCGGCTGCCTAACCTTGAAGAGCACGACTGTCCGGACGTCGATTTAGATGCATTTAAACATTCGCAAGAAAAAAATACTGTCGGAGCTTTTAGAAATTGGTTTCTCTCCACCGCAAACTATGAACTATGAAGAGACATAGTAGACATACATGTGAATCTCAGTTCGTTTAGGTATTTAACTTCACTAGAAAGACGCTGCTGCTTTACTTAACAGACTATCAATTATTTTACACCAGGAAAGTCCATATTTTTGCTTTGATGCGTCTCAAACTGGTTATATACTTTCTGTATTCTAGCATATCCCTGACTCATCTTATTGTGGGTACCTCTGCTTTTTACGAAAGTTTTATAGAATATTCAGCAGCAAGTGTGCGTGGCTTTAAAGGATTTTTTCTATTAACGAATTTGACTTTTTTGCAGAAAACAATTAATTACGTCCTTCATCAAATACAATACGATCCTTTTCAATTGAAGCGCCTTAGCTAAAATTTTTTTTTACACCACCAATTTTCCACTCTTCATATTAGAACGGAGGAGTCACAGTGTGTGATACAAGAATAGTCTTTATCCACAATATTTCCAATGTTGTCTACAGTTTCAGTGCATTACTTTCTCCCTGAAATATTCCACAGCTTCAGTGGAAAATTTCTGATACTTTGCTATACTCTGAAATATGAGTTGTGGGAATTGCAAAAAGCGATGATCATAGCCTTGAGAGACATCTAAGGCCCTGTGAGCTATGGCAAACCGGCGACAATGGCTATAGAAATAACCATCAAATGGAATCTCTAAAAGCTTAAGTAATAAAAAGGTATCTACTTATTTGCACCTCTATACCCCTAAAAATAATGCTCTATTCTCTAAGGTGTAATAAAATGTCTTTTTGCGCATAAATCTCAAGAGCGCAAGAATTAACACATATGAAATAGTTTGGTGCTTGCCAACAACAGTCAGAACTTCTTTACACGCAAAACTTGAATTAAACTCCCAACAAAGTGGTACAAAATGTTTTTATTTGCAAAATTTATTATTTCCCGCCTTTTGTGTTCAGAGCTGCCATAAGCGCCCTGAACTTAAAACTATCTAATTTATCTTAAACTGTGCGTCGTAAAATTTTACAACAGGATCTGAGTAAAGAAATAAAGTGAAATATTCGCTGGCATTGGTTTGTTCCTTACAACCCTGAAAAGGGCACATAAATCGATGGAAAACCTCATTGGACTCCCCCACGTACGACCCATTTACACTAGAACTCCAAGCTGGACATGTAATAGCCAAAAATTATAGAAAGCTCCATAACACTTCGTCTCAATTTCTTACAGCCACCTTTAAGGAGGGTGCGGTATATAATTTTTCAAACTTTGTTATAGGACCCGGACTTCCAACAAACTAGCGCGAAAGAGCACAGCTGGAATCCAGCTCATATGAGGAAAAAGTTTCGATGGCAAAGAGACCAGGTTGGCAAATTTATTGGTCACATTAACTTCCATTAAACTTGACACGAAAGTCCTACGAAAAACTTCTATAAAATGTTTTGCAACATAAACCTGTAAAGGAGGCGACAGAGCCAGAGCAAAAGTAGTTTCATAATTTTCTAGATGAATGAGTACTTTCTATTGTCCATTACCACGTGATAATAGTCCCCTTGTGCGATTTGAGGGCAATGCAGCCCGTCTTTCCATAAAATTACTGCGGATACCTACACACCTGAGGAGGAAATATAGTCATAACAAGGGAACATGATAATTATACTGTAATCGGTGTGAAGGTGCTTGAAGGTGTTGCAAAACTGTGTTTTGTTTGTTCTTTCATTTGTGTTTGTTTTGAATAATGTAGAGTCTGTGTTCGAATTGGTATATTATGGACTTATGTCATTCATTATATTTACTTCAAAATACGGGTTTATAAAAAGGGTAAACCAATAATATTAATATAATTCCCAGGTGAAGCAGAGTTTTCCTGCTAAGTAAGTTGCAATGGCAAAGAGTTTATTAAAGTACCAGAAAAGGAACTACATATACTTGGTGAGATTGTGATTATAGGGTGAACTGGAAGTCAAACAAAGACGAAGAGAGTACATGGGAAAGGAAGAAAAAATAAGGGAAATGTTTCGACAATTTTGTTTTCATTTTGTTGAAATCATTCATATTGTTAATTTCACCGGATAACCTGTTCAATATAGCAACCGCTGTATTTTTTAGAGATTTTAGCTTATTTTTTATATTATGGTTGTGTACTTTTCTGTCCTCCGTTAGTATTATGTTTGCTTTAATCACCTTATTCTTTATTTTGTATTAAATTTTGAGCTCTTTCCACGAAAATCAATTATTTCAAACACAGGAAGTTGGTCGATTCGTATTACGTGTGGAAGTAAATCTGTCTAACAAGAAATGATCCCGGTCTGTCTGTGATATTGATGATGTTTAGATATGTTATATAACGTTGAAAAATGTTTGACACATATTTTTTAGTTGCCCATATTAAGTTTAGGGGTATGTTTCACTCCTTCAAAATTTGGGGATGAAAACAGTTGTTCGGGAATATCTTCCGAAGTATTGAACTGATTTTGATGAAATAATCTCCAAAATATTTCCTGTATAAATACGCATCCTGATTTGATTCCCTTTCCCCTCCTCTAGATTGCTGTACTAAATAAGATGTTGTTATCTTTAGTTAGAATCTTTTAAATATTATTTTGCGTACGAACTGATCACCAGAAAAACGGTGATGGCAACTGGAATGCAACAGCCACGCCTTTATTGTGAAACTAAAAGATATTTCCACATGGACAAATTTCACTGTAAAAATATATATATTATAAGAATAATATATATTTGCTTCATTGTATGAAGTAATATTGCTATATTTTGATGCTAAGCTCCGGAATTAAATTATTAATCGATAAAATTTCCCAGCTTCTATTGCACCTTAGGTTTATATACCTAAAGCTGCAAATTAACTAGATTATAAATCATTTCAATATCCCAGGAAAAGGTGAACAATTACCCAGTATAATTTATTCTTCTCATCACAGGAATCAAATGGCAAATCGTGTCTTCTAAATCACAATAATTGTGTCTATTTCGAAAGTAAAGAGCAAAAAATCTTTTCTGATGGTCTTTTACATTTCAGGACCCTCAACGATAAGGATAAACTTGAAGAAGCATCGTAAGGTGAAAAGTTTTACAAACTCGATCTGAGCTTAGGATCGCCCGAGGAAACTGGTAAGTAAAGATTTCAAACAAGAAATAAGAACAAATAAAAAGGAAAAAAAAATTATATTCGTACTCATGGTACGTAAAACATTTTTCATTTTTCTGACATAATCTCTGCGAGAAAGAATTTCTCGGCAGGGGAACAATACGAGATGAGAAATGATAAGCATTAATACCCCCGTAATGAAACGTAGGCGACATCGTTGTTGCCCTTCGGGAGCCAAAGGGTAAGGAAATCCGCTATCAGTCTGGTGATTAATGCTGAAGCATTAACTTAATGAGACGTCTTCGTTATAGAGGAGCAAGTTGTTGTTGTACAGAAATAATTACTGAGTGAACCAGTACGATAAAATCTTGTTCAGTTATTTTTGTAGTAATCTTTAGGGTTGATTATTTAAAGGATGAAAAATGTAAGCTACACCCTTTACTAATACATCCACCTTTATAAGAAACTTAAAAGGAAAGTACACGAAGTAATTAATCAGGTTCTTTTCCTTTTCTTCTGGACGTGCTTACAATAGTTTTTGTTTTTTTGCAGAACTCTAAGAAAAACTAGACCTGGGATTCATAAACTAGCTTCACATACGCCTAATGGCGAAAACAAAACCTTGTAAACCTTCTGCTCGGGTTAATTATTCATTCTGTCATATAATACGAGAACTTGGGGTGGATAACAAACACGCAAAATTTTAATGTAAACACAATTTATAGGCTTTCTTCCGCTTGCTTTCTGAAAACATAAAGCATGATAGCATTTACAATAGGCAAGCATACAAGTATGTGCCACGACAGTAAAGGGAAAATGAAAATTTCAAATGAAAGTCCTTCGAGATTTTCAAGGGAAAGTGTACATTTTTCATTCATCTTTGCGGTAGGTGTATCGGATTTAAAATATGACATTAAAAAATAATTTTATTTCATATTTTCAAAAAACGAAGTAATATCTGCTTGCTTAGCACTCAGAGATACTTGACTTTAACAAAGTAATAGAAAAAAAGTTAGTAATTTTTGAAAGAAAATGCCCTGTAGTCTTATGGTTATTATTAAAGGCTGTAAAAAATTTGGAATATACAAATTATCTAAAACCTTCAAATCCTAATATTGCATGAGCCCCCACATATGAGGACCAAAATTTCCAATGAAAAAAAAGTGAAGTTTAGATTCGACTTTTCTCAAATCGACTTGATATGTCTCCTGTTATTAAGTGATCCTAATGATACAACAAAAACTAAACCAACGCCGCTACCTGAGTTGATGCAATTCTACTGATGAAAATTGTACTTGTGATGTTGTACAGTAAGATTTTAGATTTGTGCTGCTCTGTTGTCCCCTGAACTTAGGTAATATACCTTAAAAAATAAGATACATGAGAAATTTGCTTAATGTTTATTTCCCTGCCACAACTTTCATGACTTTGTAGTACAGAGTTCAAAGCATCCAATTAAAACCAGTAGTCTCGAAGGTTCAGATGTTTTATGGTGAATTTAAAAAAAATTATTTCTACTATCTAGCTCCCCAAGTATCATATCTACAGAAAATGGTCTGCTAGCAATTAATATATTAGCTTTCCATTAATGAAAAATAATAAATATAAAAAATTAAATTCAAAAAGGAAAATTTTTACTTGAAATGAACCTGCCATTTTTCAAGTAATTGCATATAATATTATTTTTTTATTAGTAGACTATGTTCTACAAGATGCGGGACCTTATAAATTAGTACAAATTAAGCTTAAGAAAAGAAAATAAAGAAGAAAATATAATAATAATAATTTATGGTAAGAACTAAACATTAAGAAAGTGAAAACAATATATCAACTTAATAAATAAAAAAATACTAGATAATAAATAAATAAAAAGCAAAAAAGAGAAAAAGCAAATATTATATCAACATGTCAATAAGTTCTGACAATTCATTAATTCTAATATCCACAATCTTTAATACTCAAACAGATTATTCTTGAAGTTTACGAACGTACTTGATTTTAGCGAGAGCCTAAGATTAATTGGTAACGAACTCCAAAATTCCGATGGAAAGGAGGAAAAATTGGTGGGTAGAATTTAATGAATTCAATCTGGGCTGTACATATAAGTGTGACACATCTTGTAGACCTTGTGAACTTTAGCATATCATACAAGTAACTCGGGCAACGGAATTTAATAATTTTTGGCTAGCATTATCACTGCTCTGAAAATAAAATAATTCTGAATTTTGCAATTAAAAATGCAGTTAACATACTGTGAGACATGATCAAATCTAAAGAGATTGTATACGTATTTAACAGCAGTAAGTAAGTTTTCTGAAGGATGTAGTATCAAGCTTAGAAAAGTGTCACATCCATAACTAAATATCTGTGAAATAAGTGCCTTAGCTAACATGAGATGTGTAAAAATATGTGTCAAATCACTAGAAATCCAAAGTGCACGAAGGTCCACTATAAACTTTTTTAATCAGGAAGTCTAGATATACTTGGAAAAAGTCGATTGTGCATCGACTCTAGTAATGAGCTCCTTAGATTTTCGCTTTGCTATTGCGGCTCGGTAACATTCTTCTCACAGTGTCGGAGCAGATTCTTTTATTGAGATCGTTCTTAAATCTTGCAGCAACCTTAGCTCATAGCATGCTTATTTTGCACTTCACTCACAATATGCTTTTCATGTCTCGGTATCAGCTCTTCTCGCAATGGCTTCCAAAAATGACTTTTCACTCAAAGTAAAGTGCAAATCCAATGTTTGTAAACATCTGCACATTTCAACTCATTATCTAACCAATAAATGAGACATTTTTTCAAAATTGAATGCTGTTTGGATAATTATTGTGGTTAATTATGAATAGAGTTACCAAAGTAAATAAATGAACTGCTATTTGTTATTCCTTAATTATTTTCCTGTCGTTTGAATACTTTTACTGTCCATATATTAGCAACGCCATTTTAACAAAGCTCATCGATTACAATAAAATAATTTACAACCTTCAGAAAGAAAAGAAATCCACAATCTTTAATTTTTTTACAGCCATTACTCTGAAATAAATTCATTCATGTTTTACAATCGGTAAAACTTTTCTGGAAAACTTTATCGTTTCAATAAAAACACCCAGTTCCCACATGAGCACTAAAAGTGCAACTTGGCTATAGATTTTGGCCAAGTCATCGTCCTGTCAACGTCCTTTTGAGCACCATTTAATCACGATTGCTCGTTAAACAAAGAAGTTCCTCGTGAACCAGGGATTACATGCT
>QYTT01086363.1:25696-36901 GCA_006980735.1 Dasypogon diadema
TGAGCTCCTTAGATTTTCGCTTTGCTATTGCGGCTCGGTAACATTCTTCTCACAGTGTCGGAGCAGATTCTTTTATTGAGATCGTTCTTAAATCTTGCAGCAACCTCAGCTCATAGCATGCTTATTTTGCACTTCACTCACAATATCATTTTCATGTCTCGGTATTAGCTTTTTTAACCGGCTCCGTCCGTGTTTTAGCTTCTATGAGATTTTCAGCTTTACACCTTTGAATTATATAATATACAATATTTCTATGCTTCTTTGGACAACTTCACTAAATTCATTTAAGGATCTTTTCTATTCAAAAAGGTTTACTACAATTTCACGCGCTTCAAGAATTGTTTCAATATTTTTCCTGGAAGTAATTTTTAACAGAAAATGTATTTAACACTCGCAATGGCTTCCGAAAATGACTTTTCACTCAAAGTAAAGTGCAAATCCAATGTTTGTAAACATCTGCACATTTCAACATTTTTTTCAAAATTGAATGCTGTTTGGATAATTGTTGTGGTTAATTATGAATAGAGTTACCAAAGTAAATAAATGAACTGCTATTTGTTATTCCTTAATTATTTTCCTGTCGTTTGAATACTTTTACTGTCCACTCTATATTAGCAACGCCATTTTAACAAAGCTCATCGATTACAATAAAATAGTTTATAACCTTCAGAAAAAAAAGAAATCCACAATCTTTAATTTTTTTACAGCCATTACTCTGAAATAAATTCATTCATGTTTTACAGTCGGTAAAACTTTTCTGGAAAACTTTATCGTTTCAATAAAAACACCCAGTTCCCACATGAGCACTAAAAGTGCAACTTGGCTATAGATTTTGGCCAAGTCATCGTCCTGTCAACGTCCTTTTGAGCACCATTTAATCACGATTGCTCGTTAAACAAAGAAGTTCCTCGTGAACCAGGGATTACATGCTTACCGAAGAATGCGAGTAAAGACTTTAATCTTAAATGTTCAGTAATTACCCGTGCACGAAAGCTCCTTTTTATCACAAGGAGGAAAGGTGAATTAATTACCTCAATTCACTGTGAAATGTTGTCCTTATCGCGTTCTATTCAAATGAGCTCAAAAGCTTACGTACAGGCAAAAAGTTTTATTATCAGGAAACATTTCGTTATATAATCCAATTATTTTAAGATATATAGTAGTGCTCTCGGTTGGCACGCAAGACTTTTGTACGCTTGCAAATTTGATAAGTCTTGTTAGCGCTGAATGGCTGGCGACAAAGTCTACAACGTCCAGTTTTGATTAGTTTTGATGCAATGTTCACTGTACTGCGGTATAATTATTATTTCCCCAGGGAATTTAGCATCTATCGTTAGAGAAACAATTTTACTGCAAGTATGCTTTGAACATGAGCACTGAATTTTTGCTAAACATGATACATGAAAATTTGTGTTTGAGATATGAAAATTTTCAGCGGAAGTCATGGATGAATTGTAACGACTTCTGAAACAAATCCAGCAAAAGACGCTGATGGTTTTAGAGCTATTTTAGCCATTTTATGACTAATGTTTTTTAGTTTCTATAAGGATATTCCTGCTCCGGTGGGCAGATACATCATTTCTAGAGGAACGGTAATTGTCACAATGTCAGATTCAGGAAGGATGCTGACAAATTAATGTTTCAATAAATAGAACCCATGCTGCGAATACGAAAAACTTCATTAGTACTGAAGTATATTCATTTTATACCGTGGATGTAGGGAATTATACATTTAAGAAAACGTTTGTAACGCATACAAATATTCATGATACACGGAAATAAACTATATTGCCATTAATGGGAGAAGAAAATAAACCGTTTAAAGATGTCCGTCTGTCTGTCCGTTTGTTTATCCATTTGTCTGCCTGTCCACGCATTATCTCGAGAATGCCTTAAGTTACAGACTTGAAATTTCGTTTACAGATACCTTATTAAAATTAAAAGATCAATTTCGTAAATGGGCTAATTTGGACAATTCCTTCATAGGGTTGCCATATGAAATCTCCAAGAAGAACCAAAAAGAGGACCTGGAAAACCTTCTGTGAGGACATAAATAATCTACCTGCGACCTCAAGCTTTCACAAGATCATATCTAAGAATCACACGAACAGTATAGGCTCTCTCCGGAAAATGAATGGAACCTATACTGAAAGCTGCCAGGAAACAATGAAGCTCCTCCTGCAGACACACTTGCCTGGCTCTTCAACTCCAAATAGAGGCGAAATGGCAAATGACCTTGCCGGCCACGTTGACTATAGGGCCTTTAACCTCGACCCTTGAGATGACGGTACTCGTCGCCTTCGGATGCATACTCTGAGCAGATTATATTTATGATTCTGACTGGAACAAATATTCAACACTTTGAGTAATTTTCACCGAAAAAAATGCACTAATTAGTTTCGTCACAAGCTGTTCAAAAAAATTCACGTTCACTGCGATTCATGTCCTATTTTCTTTAGTAAAAGGAAAAATATTTATCGTCTCAGGTAAAAGGCTTTTAATAATCTATCTTTCAAATTAAAAGAAGGTTTGCGGAAAGGTGAGAACCCTGTGATACGTCGGCATTACGAAGGAAATAGACGCAGTTTTAGCACTTCAAAAATTAAATTATAATCTTTTCCAAATATTTTCTAAAATACGAGCCTATATTCTGATAAGAAAGTGTTTCACATTTTCATGATCTTTTAGTGCTATGAAATCACAAACTGGTTACATTTCTACAACATCAAGATTAGAATATTTTTTTCTCAAATATTATATTCAAATGACTTTCACCAACTTTTGATTCCCACAAATAGTTTACTTTTTACCAAAACATGCACCATATTATTCCCGAAATGATCTGACAAAACTAAGAAATTTTAAAACTTTAGTTCGACGGTTGAAAGGAGGGGTGGCCACGTTTAGAACACGTGCGAATATGTTCACGAAGTGCTTCACATTCCGTGCTGGATGTCCATTTACTTGCAGGGCAATTGGTGAAGTATTCCATATATATACATCCCAAAAGTAATCCTCCAAAAGGGCTGCAAGGCGTGAGGACTGTACTAGCCAGTGGCATATTTTGAACAGCAGCCATTTTCTCTTTTGCTGAAAAAACACATCCTACGGTAAGAAAAGAAGGATTCATTGTGTAAATTTACCTATAGGAATGCATCTTTCGAATGCTGCTAAAATAACTGGGATGTAATCTGGATCGTCAGCAAACCTTTGCTGAACATCAGACGTGACGGCGTCCATTTGTATTTCCCCATTCGACAAATAATTGGACTGATTAAGTATGCAGTCTGCGAAGCACTAGAAAATGGATAGTTTTCACTTAGGAAGGATTAACTACGCATGTAATATACAGCTGCTGCTTGTAAATTGGGTGGTTGCCATCTTTGTGTAGATTTTTCGGTTGGTAATGGAAATCCAAGGGCTTGAGCACACTTTATTGACGCATCATCAGGCTTTGGCTCATGACAGCATTGATGTGGGTTCTGAAATTTATATGATCATATGCAAGGAAGCCTTCTAGATACCCTAATGTAACTCACAACAAAAGGTGGTGGACGTGAACAATCCGGATTCGCCCGAGTACTCTAAAAAAAACAAATTTTCTAACCTCCACGTACAACAATTATTAAATTTTACCGCAATAACTCCAAAATATATCAAAATTGCACAGAATCGTCCACACATTTTCCGGATCAATCTATTCCTCTGATGTTTACTCAACGAAGAAGTGAAATTTTCGAATGCGCAGCTTTTATGTATATTTCTGTCCAGCTATTAGCATAGCTCTAATTACCGCAGTTCCGGTCAAACTCTAATAGAGTTTTTGCTTGACACCAATTATCTGCAACGATTACGTTTACAGCACCCAGACCAGAGTCACATATTTCCATAATTAAAAAATTAACTCTGAATCCAACAAAATTTAATAACATAAACTGAGCTGTTTACAAAGAGCGATGACGATGGAAGGTTAAACAGTTGAAAAATGCATCGACGAACCTTGTCTCCCACCGGTATTCAATTATGACATTTTATTAAAATGATTGATGATTGTTTCCAGAGGCACTAAAGCATTAAAAATTTGTGCCTGGGCATGATATAAAGCTTGACTGTTGCTCCAAAAATGATACGAATCATAGAGCATTTTCACACCTTTCAAAACAGCAAGCACAGGATTCATTAATTTCGAGTTGCTCAGACGAAAATATTTAGCAAAGTTACGTAATAAATATATGCAAATATAAATTCAAGAAATTATAAAAAGATAGACCAATTTCCTCGTCCGAGACCATGACGCTTGATAGAGCAATTGTGTTTTTGGTTGTTATTATAAACTCCAGAACAAGTTTCTATTAAAAATGTTTCATTAGATGTTGGGTATTTTCATAAGCGAGGGTTGGGCATATTTGCGAAAACTTTGTTCTTTTAACAATAATTCTTGTTGTTTTTTGTTCTTTACTAATTTAAATTTCCAAAAACCTACTTTTCTACACACATGTAATTTTCCAAATTGCCGGGTCCTAACTTATTCATTTAATTGTGACTCTAATCAACTAGATTTGAACTTCCAATTCTCTTTACCTGCTATTGAAAAAGATTCTTCTAAAATCGAGTACGGCCCTTATGACCTCTTACACCCTCCTCTAGAAAAACTATTCTATTGGCTAAAAGAAACCAGCAACTGACATTCAATAAGGTGCCCTATTATGCTACACTACAACCTTGGTGGGAAATTAAGCGTATCGACAGTTGAAAAACATTTTTGGTAAATTGCTATTATTTGTTATGTAAAGGTAATTTTTCATGCCCGGTCGATTGGTGAATTGGCGAAAAAGATGCCAAGAGATCAGCCGAATCCATGGAAGAAGAGCAGAGGGTGGGCCAGCATCAGCATCTAAAGGTTTGCCAACTTAATCTTCATCACTGTAGGGAGACATCAGCTATCACACTTCGTTGCCTTCTGGCGGAAAGGTAGGTGTGGCCTTGCTGCAGGAGCCTTGGGTCTACAAAGGTGGGATCGAAGGACTGCCGACAGGGCGGGATGCTTCACTACCTGAAAGTAGTCCCTTCCAGGATCACGACATGTGCTATGATGAGGCACGGGGCGCAGCCGTTCTGTTACCGTATTTGTGCGTGCCGGACCTTGCCATGATGAGAATGAGTGCGGGAAGTGGCGCTTTCGTGGACGCTTCTGCGTATTTGCGTTATGATTCTCCGGAACCACGCCCCACAAGGGAGCTGAAAGAAATTATGCACTGCGTTGGGTGGATGTTAACTTGCACAATATAGTTGTGTGGTAGCCCGAACGACAATTCCAGAAGAGTAGCGTTACTCAAATTTGTGATCGAAAGAAACCGGCATGTTGTAAACATGGGTATAAAGCCAACTTTCGCCATACTGTCTAAAGACTGTCAGATTGGAGGCTGATTCGATCGGGCAACGTCTGATCAGGATTCCTCTGAGCACAGATCAGGATTGCTCGGAGCACAGATGTGGCAAAGTAAACAAATGTATTGAAAAGGAATCTGAATTAAAAGGTGCAGAGAATACCTAAAACCATAAGAAGTGCGGAGTCATAGCTGGAGGTGGTAACTTCAGAAAGAGATCCAGATCCCATTGGCTGATCAAAGATTTCAAGAGTCTAGGAAATTCAAATTCCAGATCCTTTGTCTTCCAAGTGAAGCTATATCTGATATAGTGAAAACCTATTGCTGACAACATCTTTCCACCACTTGGGGTATCAGTGGTAGTGACGGTACATACTATTCGTCAGGAATTGAGTATGGACATAGGAGAATCATGTATCACTTAAAACAGATCAGGAAACTCACGATGCATAAGGACAGAATTAAGAGGGGATTACCGAACGGTTTTACAAGACTCTTATTACTGTCGGATCACTCACTGGGGGATATTTTCATATTCACGGACGGATCTATGATTGACGGCAAGGTAGGTGCAGGGATCTTCTCGGAAGACTTAAATTTATCCTGCTGTGTTAGCTCGGGGAAATGCACCATATGTCCTGGCTCTGGTTCGTGCCTCGTACTACGTAAAGGAGAGTCAGTGGGAATCCTTCTGTACCTGGAGCATACTGAGACGATGCAGCACATTGTATGAGCCTGCCCGGCATGGGGAGCGGGAAAACGGTTGTCACCTCTCTCAAGGGTAACATGGGACTGTTAATCTACAAACAAATGCCCGAAATAACAAGGAACGTTGAGGGTTGAAACTAGGGGGCTACCTAAGAACTCCCATCGCGGTTTTTGGCAGAGGGACGAAAAGGAGCACGAAAGCAGAGGTTTGCTTCGATACCCATCGAACGATTCTCGAACGATATTCACTCAAATTAGTAGTTTCTACATTCAAAATTATTGAAACTGTCTAAACAATCATGCCTCATTGTGAACAGCAATACAGTGGTGAGCTGCGAAATATTTTATCGTCTTTTTAAACTATTCTCATAACTATTAATGTAAGCTCAAATTCCGAAATTCCCCATATTCCAGTACTACGCGCCAATACACACTAATTATTGCAAATATATATTTAATTGTCTGCAGGTTCAGTATTATTTATATCGCACATTTATTCGCATTAAATTTCCGATCAATTATTTCTGGTGTTGCAAACATATAGAACGAATCATTTTCTAATTGCAAAAATTGAATAACGTTTTCTTCTATTCGCTTTACACATTCTGGTTCGTTTACGAGATCAAATAACGTTGATCGTTCAACAGGAGACAGCTACAAAATAGATAATCAAATATTACAGAAATCTTTTAACGTAAAATTTTTAAAAACACTTACGATTCGTTTTTTGCCTTCAAACATTTTCGCAAGTAATTCCTTTACACCAGGTTTTTGCAACAAATAATTAAAGTATGTCATTTCATTCATGTTAAGCAACATGGAGAATCGATCATGAATTAGAGGAATAATGGAAATTTTCCGGAAGAATTTGTAGAAATCCGTAATTTCACCAGCTTTGTATCTTTCTCTCAGGTTTCCTAGAAAGTTCTCATGCAATCCCCAAATTCGATAGAGGAATTCTAATTTCTGGTACTGAAAGTGATATTTTAAAACTCTTAATAAATAGCGATAGTATATTTAACATTTTATTTTTAATGCCACTTAGAAAAATAACAAAAAACTGCTGTAAACTTTACTTTGCATCTCATCATACCAATAATAAGAACCTAATCATACATAAGTGTAAAGAGACGCTGTAAACTAAAAATTGAAAAATTTCCCTTCTAAGTAATTTAAGTCATTTTAAGAAGGTATAACTTTTAATTTACACATAAGCATTTTTCATGCAGGCCAGTGGCGTGCTTCACTCACGTCATGAAAAACATTACTACATACCCTTACAACACTTCCTATAATTTCAAACATTGAACTGCGATTTTGCACTCACACAAGTACTGTTTTTTATAAACGTTTTAAGATAGAAATAAGTGGTCTGACACATCTAAATATGAGTCAACAGACTACTTGCTCCTATCTTAACGAGTTAAGTGTTTATGAAGAAGATATTCGTCATAAAAAAATTGTAAAATTTTGTGTTATGACGAATATATTCGTCATGCGTCTTCAGTAGTGACCATTGGCAGTTAACTAAAATTGCAAAATTAATTGCCAATGTCGCCATAACACAAAATTTTACAATTTTTAACTGGTTAAGGCGTTCATGAAAAACGACTTATGCGCGACAACAAAATTTTTACTGTACGCAGAGGATAGATATATAAAACAATATATGTATCTATCTATTTTTTGCCTTATTATGGAAAAATTTTAGTTCAATAACATATTTTTTTAATTTAATGGGGAGAATATATCTTTATACAGTGTTGGTATCAACATCTACTATGAGTTTGCTCATGTTTGTTATATCTATATTTAGACGTTAATGGTTGCATCCATCCCGCAATGTCTCTGAACTTGGTTGAATATGAAATTTGTGCAAACCAATACTGCAACCATTTCGTCTTCTGAATCCATATCCGACGACTTAAATAAAATGAAAAGAAATTATGAAAGGTCTTCTGGTTTTGTTTTTCTGGAAGACAAAACATTTTGTCTGTGTTTGCGTGTTTTGCCTTATCTTGTCTTTGTCTCACGCAGTGTGTAATCAGCCTTAGTTTTTTTGAAAAATAAGACAGTTTGTCTCTATTTTGACTATTTTGGAATAGAATGATATAAGACAGGTCTGCTGTATGTCTTTGCGTATTTTACTTTATCTTGTCGTTGTCTCGTACGGTGTGTGAACAACCTTAGAGTGAATATTTTCAAATGGTATTTTCCTATTATGTAATTTGGGAACTGAAAAATAAAATTATAAAAAAATGATGCGTAACAGAGAAATTCTTTAAACGTTGGGAAAATAACGATTTGAGATATAACAAAATTTATAATAATTTATGAATTCTATACATATTTAGATGTTGTTATCTTAATATTGATATAGAGTCAGCTTCTTCTGAAAGCTCGTGCCTCCTAGTGGCACTCCTAAGAAATCAACAAAATCCATCAAAATATGTAAAAAGGCAGTGTAATAAAACATACCTCTCAATAATATACATTATAACAAAATAATAAGATAAAACAATACCTGATTTCTTAAGCAAAACAAATCTTTTATAAATCCTCTTCTATCTAAATGCACTCGAAAGTATCCTTCAATTTCATTTCCTTCCTCAAATGACTTATTTTGAAATAGTTCTTCATTTCTGCCAGTGACTAAGTCTTCTCCATAGAATTCAAACATCTCGCAAATACAATTTGGTAGTTTATACCCGGGTTGTTTTAACGTCATTAAATATAAGTTTCCAGGTAAAATAATTTGCATCAATTTTGGTTTCTTGTATTGTGGTACGGCAAAACACTGATCTTTTTCCTTAATTCTACTTTCTTCTAGGCTTCTTCCATCCAGTATATCTTTAGCGATCCGTTCTGCCAACTACAGATATATTACATATAATTGTACATTATTAATCGTGATTTTATTAAAATAAAAAAAAAGGATTCAATGGCTTACTAATAGAAAAATGTAGTACAAACCGAAAACGCAATGTTTCATAAAACCCCACATACTTTGGACGAAGATTATTAATATACACTTCTTAACCTTTTCACGTAATTTTATGTTATCTCAGCTTTTGAAAGAAAATGCAAAAAGTGTGAAGAAGTAAAAAATTATACTTTACTTGCAAAACGAAATTCCTGAAGCTATGATATACTGTAATTGCCTCAACTGCTATTTGTGTGATGGTACTGTTTTGCAATATAGCTTTTGGGCACTACACAGCTTTTGTCTATTTTGTCTTTTTTTATAATGCGAACGACCTGAATGCCATATGATGTTATTTGCAGATTTTAAAAGAAGTGTTTGATACACTAAATTTGATGGAAAGTTACTTAAAGAACAGAAAAAGTGGGAGAATATTACAGTCAATCAACTCATATAAGCATGGGATACCGCAGGGATCGATTCTGGAACCCATCTTGGAAACCATCAAGAAAGTGAAAATCTATCTTTATTGCTAATAATATTGCTGGAACATCTTAATACAAAATAGGCAAGGATTATTTTAAAGAGAGAGTTTGATACATTTTTGGAGATACTGATTTTAGTTTTTTTTAAAGAAACCTATACATTATCAGGATGCAAGCTAGCCTGTATCTAAATTCAGAAAAGTATAAAATTTCTTGTGTATTATGTTTTCAATAAAGTCAAATTATTTTCTAAAGTTTCTTTTATCAGCCTGCACATAATATCATCAAATCAAGGGGAAAATTTCTGCAATGACCATTAAATGAGTTAGAAATCGCAGTGCACCCGAATGTAGGTTTCCGATATATACTTCAAAGTTCAGTTTATCATATTTAAAAGTAGAAAAACTATAATTTAGAATTTTGTGATTACTTACATCTGCTGCAATTTCCATGGAGTTAAAATGCAAATGACAGAATTGATTGGCATAGAGAACTTTTTTGTACTTTGTAAATGATCCGGCTGCAAATATATGGGGGTCACTTGTCCGATAGTCTCCATCAATCACAAGGCGTCCATCAATTACTAATCCAGAATTTTTTATCACTGTAAAACATATACTACTTCTTACAATAGTGAAAAAATATTTTTGCTTAATTTTATAGTTAAGAAATAATAAAAATAATGTCAACAGCACAAAGTAACTCAGTAAACAATTCGAATTTTATTGAAAAAATTACCTGTTTGAAGTTTTCTAGGTATTACTTTCCTGCAATAACAAAGAAACAGCGTACACGATAACTTTATACAACGAAATTTTGATTCGAAATAGATAAATTTGATAGAGGCATTCTTGTCAACTTCCCAGCGAACAAACCGGTAGCCGTCATAAAACTTGACATTAGCTTTCAGCAATTGTTGATAGGCGATTTTCTCAATAAATTCGTCGTCAAAATCTGGAATATTCATTACGTCTCTTTTCCTGACGTCTGGTAGTACGAAGTGAATACAGTCTCCCTTAATTTTTTCCGTTAATAAATAATTCACACAAGCCCAGGCATGAATCATATTGCCATGTACGACAATATCATAACCTACAAACAACAAAATATGTTTCGTGCCATATCTCACAGATATAAAATCAATTTTACCTGTTCTCAAGGTCGCCTTAAGTATATTAAGTTTATGGTGAAGGATATGTGCGTCCAACATTGTGTTTACTACGTCTAGTAAGTCTACTAAGTCATTAGATTCCTTCTTGGGAACCATGTGTAAAGAAGAAGCGACCGAGGAAGATGAAGGACGACATATTCCTAATCTGACCATTAGTTCGAACTCTTGCTTAGATAGTTTGTATTTTTCAGGGTTCAGCCTTCTTGCACGATCGGCTAGTAGTGGACCATTGGTTTGTATACGATGAATTACGTTATGATTTGCTTTAGCGTTAAAATCGGTTGGGAATTTGAGTAGAGGGAATGCGTTTAGAATGGAAGCGTACTCGCCTTCTACAGGGTATAGTCTAGGAGTACTGAACGCAGTACGGCGCGATATACATTCTACCGAGACTGAAGTTGTTTTATTAAGGACTTTCCTATCACGGAGCTCGACTAATAGGTTAAATTTATATAAGAAGTCCGCACCGTCAGTAATTATAGGTTTAGGGCCAGTGATGGTATCATGGCAAATGGCTGAAACTTTTAAAGA